>JBBPBX010051920.1:0-19144 GCA_038048925.1 Garcialebias charrua
CCTGGACATGTCTCCAGTCCATCACAGGGACACCCTGGACATGTCTCCAGTCCATCACAGGGACACCCTGGACATGTCTCCAGTCCATCACAGGGACACCCTGGACATGTCTCCAGTCCATCACAGGGACACCCTGGACATGTCTCCAGTCCATCACAGGGACACCCTGGACATGTCTCCAGTCCATCACAGGGACACCCTGGACATGTCTCCAGTCCATCACAGGGACACCCTGGACATGTCTCCAGTCCATCACAGGGACACCCTGGACATGTCTCCAGTCATCACAGGGACACCCTGGACATGTCTCCAGTCCATCACAGGGACACCCTGGACATGTCTCCAGTCCATCACAGGGACACCCTGGACATGTCTCCAGTCCATCACAGGGACACCCTGGACATGTCTCCAGTCATCACAGGGACACCCTGGACATGTCTCCAGTCCATCACAGGGACACCCTGGACATGTCTCCAGTCATCACAGGGACACCCTGGACATGTCTCCAGTCATCACAGGGACACCCTGGACATGTCTCCAGTCCATCACAGGGACACCCTGGACATGTCTCCAGTCCATCACAGGGACACCCTGGACATGTCTCCAGTCATCACAGGGACACCCTGGACATGTCTCCAGTCATCACAGGGACACCCTGGACATGTCTCCAGTCATCACAGGGACACCCTGGACATGTCTCCAGTCCATCACAGGGACACCCTGGACATGTCTCCAGTCCATCACAGGGACACCCTGGACATGTCTCCAGTCCATCACAGGGACACCCTGGACATGTCTCCAGTCATCACAGGGACACCCTGGACATGTCTCCAGTCCATCACAGGGACACCCTGGACATGTCTCCAGTCCATCACAGGGACACCCTGGACATGTCTCCAGTCATCACAGGGACACCCTGGACATGTCTCCAGTCCATCACAGGGACACCCTGGACATGTCTCCAGTCATCACAGGGACACCCTGGACATGTCTCCAGTCCATCACAGGGACACCCTGGACATGTCTCCAGTCCATCACAGGGACACCCTGGACATGTCTCCAGTCCATCACAGGGACACCCTGGACATGTCTCCAGTCCATCACAGGGACACCCTGGACATGTCTCCAGTCATCACAGGGACACCCTGGACATGTCTCCAGTCCATCACAGGGACACCCTGGACATGTCTCCAGTCCATCACAGGGACACCCTGGACATGTCTCCAGTCCATCACAGGGACACCCTGGACATGTCTCCAGTCCATCACAGGGACACCCTGGACATGTCTCCAGTCCATCACAGGGACACCCTGGACATGTCTCCAGTCCATCACAGGGACACCCTGGACATGTCTCCAGTCCATCACAGGGACACCCTGGACATGTCTCCAGTCCATCACAGGGACACCCTGGACATGTCTCCAGTCCATCACAGGGACACCCTGGACATGTCTCCAGTCCATCACAGGGACACCCTGGACATGTCTCCAGTCCATCACAGGGACACCCTGGACATGTCTCCAGTCCATCACAGGGACACCCTGGACATGTCTCCAGTCCATCACAGGGACACCCTGGACATGTCTCCAGTCCATCACAGGGACACCCTGGACATGTCTCCAGTCCATCACAGGGACACCCTGGACATGTCTCCAGTCCATCACAGGGACACCCTGGACATGTCTCCAGTCATCACAGGGACACCCTGGACATGTCTCCAGTCCATCACAGGGACACCCTGGACATGTCTCCAGTCCATCACAGGGACACCCTGGACATGTCTCCAGTCCATCACAGGGACACCCTGGACATGTCTCCAGTCATCACAGGGACACCCTGGACATGTCTCCAGTCATCACAGGGACACCCTGGACATGTCTCCAGTCATCACAGGGACACCCTGGACATGTCTCCAGTCCATCACAGGGACACCCTGGACATGTCTCCAGTCCATCACAGGGACACCCTGGACATGTCTCCAGTCCATCACAGGGACACCCTGGACATGTCTCCAGTCCATCACAGGGACACCCTGGACATGTCTCCAGTCCATCACAGGGACACCCTGGACATGTCTCCAGTCATCACAGGGACACCCTGGACATGTCTCCAGTCCATCACAGGGACACCCTGGACATGTCTCCAGTCATCACAGGGACACCCTGGACATGTCTCCAGTCCATCACAGGGACACCCTGGACATGTCTCCAGTCCATCACAGGGACACCCTGGACATGTCTCCAGTCATCACAGGGACACCCTGGACATGTCTCCAGTCATCACAGGGACACCCTGGACATGTCTCCAGTCCATCACAGGGACACCCTGGACATGTCTCCAGTCATCACAGGGACACCCTGGACATGTCTCCAGTCATCACAGGGACACCCTGGACATGTCTCCAGTCCATCACAGGGACACCCTGGACATGTCTCCAGTCATCACAGGGACACCCTGGACATGTCTCCAGTCATCACAGGGACACCCTGGACATGTCTCCAGTCATCACAGGGACACCCTGGACATGTCTCCAGTCATCACAGGGACACCCTGGACATGTCTCCAGTCATCACAGGGACACCCTGGACATGTCTCCAGTCATCACAGGGACACCCTGGACATGTCTCCAGTCCATCACAGGGACACCCTGGACATGTCTCCAGTCATCACAGGGACACCCTGGACATGTCTCCAGTCCATCACAGGGACACCCTGGACATGTCTCCAGTCCATCACAGGGACACCCTGGACATGTCTCCAGTCCATCACAGGGACACCCTGGACATGTCTCCAGTCCATCACAGGGACACCCTGGACATGTCTCCAGTCCATCACAGGGACACCCTGGACATGTCTCCAGTCCATCACAGGGACACCCTGGACATGTCTCCAGTCCATCACAGGGACACCCTGGACATGTCTCCAGTCCATCACAGGGACACCCTGGACATGTCTCCAGTCCATCACAGGGACACCCTGGACATGTCTCCAGTCCATCACAGGGACACCCTGGACATGTCTCCAGTCCATCACAGGGACACCCTGGACATGTCTCCAGTCCATCACAGGGACACCCTGGACATGTCTCCAGTCCATCACAGGGACACCCTGGACATGTCTCCAGTCCATCACAGGGACACCCTGGACATGTCTCCAGTCCATCACAGGGACACCCTGGACATGTCTCCAGTCCATCACAGGGACACCCTGGACATGTCTCCAGTCCATCACAGGGACACCCTGGACATGTCTCCAGTCCATCACAGGGACACCCTGGACATGTCTCCAGTCATCACAGGGACACCCTGGACATGTCTCCAGTCCATCACAGGGACACCCTGGACATGTCTCCAGTCCATCACAGGGACACCCTGGACATGTCTCCAGTCCATCACAGGGACACCCTGGACATGTCTCCAGTCCATCACAGGGACACCCTGGACATGTCTCCAGTCCATCACAGGGACACCCTGGACATGTCTCCAGTCCATCACAGGGACACCCTGGACATGTCTCCAGTCCATCACAGGGACACCCTGGACATGTCTCCAGTCCATCACAGGGACACCCTGGACATGTCTCCAGTCCATCACAGGGACACCCTGGACATGTCTCCAGTCCATCACAGGGACACCCTGGACATGTCTCCAGTCCATCACAGGGACACCCTGGACATGTCTCCAGTCCATCACAGGGACACCCTGGACATGTCTCCAGTCATCACAGGGACACCCTGGACATGTCTCCAGTCCATCACAGGGACACCCTGGACATGTCTCCAGTCCATCACAGGGACACCCTGGACATGTCTCCAGTCCATCACAGGGACACCCTGGACATGTCTCCAGTCCATCACAGGGACACCCTGGACATGTCTCCAGTCCATCACAGGGACACCCTGGACATGTCTCCAGTCCATCACAGGGACACCCTGGACATGTCTCCAGTCCATCACAGGGACACCCTGGACATGTCTCCAGTCATCACAGGGACACCCTGGACATGTCTCCAGTCCATCACAGGGACACCCTGGACATGTCTCCAGTCCATCACAGGGACACCCTGGACATGTCTCCAGTCCATCACAGGGACACCCTGGACATGTCTCCAGTCCATCACAGGGACACCCTGGACATGTCTCCAGTCCATCACAGGGACACCCTGGACATGTCTCCAGTCATCACAGGGACACCCTGGACATGTCTCCAGTCCATCACAGGGACACCCTGGACATGTCTCCAGTCCATCACAGGGACACCCTGGACATGTCTCCAGTCATCACAGGGACACCCTGGACATGTCTCCAGTCCATCACAGGGACACCCTGGACATGTCTCCAGTCCATCACAGGGACACCCTGGACATGTCTCCAGTCCATCACAGGGACACCCTGGACATGTCTCCAGTCCATCACAGGGACACCCTGGACATGTCTCCAGTCCATCACAGGGACACCCTGGACATGTCTCCAGTCCATCACAGGGACACCCTGGACATGTCTCCAGTCCATCACAGGGACACCCTGGACATGTCTCCAGTCCATCACAGGGACACCCTGGACATGTCTCCAGTCCATCACAGGGACACCCTGGACATGTCTCCAGTCCATCACAGGGACACCCTGGACATGTCTCCAGTCCATCACAGGGACACCCTGGACATGTCTCCAGTCCATCACAGGGACACCCTGGACATGTCTCCAGTCCATCACAGGGACACCCTGGACATGTCTCCAGTCCATCACAGGGACACCCTGGACATGTCTCCAGTCCATCACAGGGACACCCTGGACATGTCTCCAGTCCATCACAGGGACACCCTGGACATGTCTCCAGTCCATCACAGGGACACCCTGGACATGTCTCCAGTCCATCACAGGGACACCCTGGACATGTCTCCAGTCATCACAGGGACACCCTGGACATGTCTCCAGTCATCACAGGGACACCCTGGACATGTCTGATGTTCTTCTGATGAACTTCCATTTACTGATCACGTGATGATTTCATTCACTGTTAATCTTAAATTTTCCTCAGATAAACCTCAACGCACTCTTTCCTTCCGTAATATCAAGAATATCAACCATGACACTCTCTTATCTCATATTAATAATACCCTCTCCACTTTCAGCTCCTCCAACCCAGATGATCTTGTCACATTATACAACACCAGCCTAACCAACATCCTTAACTCTGTTGCTCCCCTGAAAACCCGGACTGTTTCCTTCTCCAACTCTGCACCCTGGTTCACTCCAGCACTCCGCTCCCTGAAAACAAAAGGTCGGCGGCTAGAGCGTCTTTATAAAAAATCCGGTCTCACAATTCACAAGGAACTTTATGCAAACCACCTCATCCATTACAAGAACAGTATTTCTCAAGCCAAATCCAGCTACTTCTCAGACATCATCAGTTCTAATGTTGGTAATTCAAAAACATTGTTCTCTCTCCTCCACCGTTCTGTCTCATCTCCTAACTCCCTGCCCTCTCACATGGTTTCCACAGAATTTTGCAACTCCATTATGTCATATTTCAATGAAAAGATTATTTCAATTCATAAACACCTTGGACCAAATACTGCCCCCAGCATCCTTGTTGAACTCCCCCCTCCCTCCCTCCCTTTCTCTGTCTTCTCCCTCCCCCCTGCTGATAACATTGCAGACATTATCAGCAAGTCCAAGTCCTCATCCTGTCAACTTGACCCATTCCCCACAGTTCTTGTTAAATCCTGTCTCCCGTCTCTGCTCCCTATCATCACTAATATCATCCACTCCTCCCTAACCTCTGGCATTGTTCCCACAGCCTTCAAATCTGCTGCCATCACCCCCATCATCAAGAAACCAGGTCTTGACTTCACCAACTTCAGTAATCTTCGTCCGATCTCCAATCTGCCCTTCATCTCCAAGATCCTTGAAAAAACTGTTGCTAGTCAACTTCACTCTCACCTGTCCAACAACAACATTTATGAAGAGTTTCAATCTGGATTTCGCCCCCACCATAGCACCGAAACAGCCCTAGTAAAAATCACTAACGACCTTCTTCTTGCTGCTGACTCTGGTCTTCTGTCCATCCTCATTCTTCTTGATCTAAGTTCTGCCTTCGACACCATCTGTCATTCTATCCTCCTCAACAGACTAACCTCCATTGGCATCTCAGGTACCCCGTTAGACTGGTTCACCTCCTATCTCTCTGACCGCACTCAATTCATTCAGCTTAAATCCTTCCGTTCCCAGTCTTCCCCTGTCTCCACGGGTGTCCCCCAAGGCTCTGTCCTCGGACCCCTCCTCTTCATCATTTACCTCCTTCCTCTAGGCCACATCTTCCGCAAACACGGCATCCATTTCCACTGCTATGCTGATGACACGCAGCTCTACTTGTCATCAAAACCAAACTCCACCCACCCACCCTCCATCCTCACCGACTGTCTCAACGAGCTAAATCACTGGTTTTCTAACAATTTCCTTCAACTAAACAGCAACAAAACAGAAGTCATTCTCGTCGGTACCAAAAACTCTATTTCAAAATCAGAACATCTTCTCGTCCCCCTTAACAACTCTCTGCTATCCCCCTCCCCTCAGGTCAAGAGCCTCGGTGTCATCCTCGACACCACTCTCTCCTTCACTTCACACATCAACAATATTACTCGGTCTGCCTATTTCCACCTCCGTAATATTAACCGTCTCCGTCCTTCTCTCACGCCCCGCTCCACAGCCATCCTGGTGCACAGTCTTGTGACTTCCCGTATTGACTACTGCAACTCCCTTCTCTACGGCCTCCCCAACAAATCTCTCCACAAGTTACAGATGGTCCAGAACTCAGCTGCCCGTGTCATCACTCAAACCTCCTACTATGATCACATCACTCCTGTCCTGCAGCAGCTCCACTGGCTCCCGGTTAAATCACGCATCATCTTCAAAATTCTACTCCTCACGTTCAAAGCTATCCACAACCTTGCCCCTCCTTATCTATCTGACCTCCTACAAATCTCCATCCCATCACGCTCTCTCAGATCCTCCTCTTCACTACAACTCCATGTACCCTCTGCCCGCCTCTCCACCATGGGGAGCAGGGCCTTCACCTGCTCTGCCCCTCACCTCTGGAACGCTCTACCGCCCGACCTTCGAAACACCACCTCCCTTTCTCTGTTCAAGACTGCCCTGAAAACACATCTCTTTAGACTAGCTTATCATTAACTTTACTAAATGTATTTTTATCTTCCATTTTATATCCTTTATGTATTTTATATTTCAATTTGTCGCTGATAATGTTTGCTCTGTATTCACTGTGTTGGTTTGTTAAGTGTCCTTGGGTGTCATGAAAGGCGCTTTTAAATAAAATGATTATTATTATTATTATTATTATGTCTCCAGTCCATCACAGGGACACCCTGGACATGTCTCCAGTCCATCACAGGGACACTGGACATGTCTCCAGTCATCACAGGGACACCCTGGACATGTCTCCAGTCCATCACAGGGACACCCTGGACATGTCTCCAGTCCATCACAGGGACACCCTGGACATGTCTCCAGTCCATCACAGGGACACCCTGGACATGTCTCCAGTCCATCACAGGGACACCCTGGACATGTCTCCAGTCCATCACAGGGACACCCTGGACATGTCTCCAGTCCATCACAGGGACACCCTGGACATGTCTCCAGTCCATCACAGGGACACCCTGGACATGTCTCCAGTCCATCACAGGGACACCCTGGACATGTCTCCAGTCCATCACAGGGACACCCTGGACATGTCTCCAGTCCATCACAGGGACACCCTGGACATGTCTCCAGTCCATCACAGGGACACCCTGGACATGTCTCCAGTCCATCACAGGGACACCCTGGACATGTCTCCAGTCCATCACAGGGACACCCTGGACATGTCTCCAGTCCATCACAGGGACACCCTGGACATGTCTCCAGTCCATCACAGGGACACCCTGGACATGTCTCCAGTCCATCACAGGGACACCCTGGACATGTCTCCAGTCCATCACAGGGACACCCTGGACATGTCTCCAGTCCATCACAGGGACACCCTGGACATGTCTCCAGTCCATCACAGGGACACCCTGGACATGTCTCCAGTCCATCACAGGGACACCCTGGACATGTCTCCAGTCCATCACAGGGACACCCTGGACATGTCTCCAGTCCATCACAGGGACACCCTGGACATGTCTCCAGTCCATCACAGGGACACCCTGGACATGTCTCCAGTCCATCACAGGGACACCCTGGACATGTCTCCAGTCATCACAGGGACACCCTGGACATGTCTCCAGTCATCACAGGGACACCCTGGACATGTCTCCAGTCCATCACAGGGACACCCTGGACATGTCTCCAGTCATCACAGGGACACCCTGGACATGTCTCCAGTCATCACAGGGACACCCTGGACATGTCTCCAGTCATCACAGGGACACCCTGGACATGTCTCCAGTCATCACAGGGACACCCTGGACATGTCTCCAGTCATCACAGGGACACCCTGGACATGTCTCCAGTCCATCACAGGGACACCCTGGACATGTCTCCAGTCCATCACAGGGACACCCTGGACATGTCTCCAGTCCATCACAGGGACACCCTGGACATGTCTCCAGTCATCACAGGGACACCCTGGACATGTCTCCAGTCATCACAGGGACACCCTGGACATGTCTCCAGTCCATCACAGGGACACCCTGGACATGTCTCCAGTCCATCACAGGGACACCCTGGACATGTCTCCAGTCATCACAGGGACACCCTGGACATGTCTCCAGTCATCACAGGGACACCCTGGACATGTCTCCAGTCATCACAGGGACACCCTGGACATGTCTCCAGTCATCACAGGGACACCCTGGACATGTCTCCAGTCCATCACTAATAATTCAAAATACAAACGTAAACAAAGATTTCAGCATAAACATTTAACTCAAAATAAAATAAAAATCATTTTGCATTCATCCATGTTTCAAATGTGTATGAATGGATTTTGTTTAAAAGATTTGTTTGGTAAATCTTTTCAACAAAAGCATCTATCCATCATCTTTACCTGCTTTATCCTTATCGGGTCCTGGAGGTCACTGGTTCAGGTCAGATTTCTTCTTCTTTCTGCCATTTTTCATTTGATGTATTCTTTCATTTACTATGAGATATGGTTTTATTTCCTTTATATTTTGGGTTTTAATGTAAAAAAAAAAATCGATTTTGGGTTTTTTAGAATCAATTCTGAATCACCAGGACTAAGAATCTCGATTCTTTAAAAATATCGATTTTTTTCCTGCACCCCTACTGCTCAGTGATGGAGCAGGATCAGATTTAGGGCAGTTGTGCTGACAGGACTCAGCTGAGCAGAACCTTAGCTGCTTGAAGTGGGTCAGTTGGGGTGGGGGTGGGGGGCAGGACATGACTGTATCAGATGCATCTATCTGTGTGTGGATGTCTTCAAAATCACAGACAACACTGGAGTAAAGTACAGCTGAAACATTTAAATGAAACAGGAAGAACAAATCATTTTTACTTTTCTTTCTCTTGATATAAATAAACAGGAGTGACAGAGAGGAGAGGAAGGAAAGGTGAAAGGAAGGGAAGGAACACAAGCCCTGGTTGCTCTTTCCGGTTGCCCCCATCTTGTTGTGCCTCTCCCATGACCCGACTCTCGTGGCGCACCTTTCCAGGTGGAACAGACCCAAGCTCCGCCTCTATCAGATCATGCTCCTCCTTCAGTGCTAATTACATTTGTTTCCTGTTCATATTCAGAGACGTAATGTTTCTTTGTGTGGAGGTTTGTTGTTGTTCTCCATTTTTAATTGTTGGGAGGAATGTGTGGAAGTGGCGAGGGGATTGCGTGGGTAAAGTGGGGCATGAAGTCGTTTTTGGAGTCCACGCCAACTGCCCTAATTTTGTTCCCTTAAAGAGGAAAAAAGGAGAGAACTAAATCAAAGAAAGAAAAGAAGAAATGAAGAGAGAAAATGGGGTAAGTTGTGTTGCAGCTGTCAGAGAGACATGTAAAGTTTACTTTGATCAAAGGAAACAGAGAAATAGAAACACTTCCCAAAGAACTGAGAGACTTTCGGAAAGAGGAAAGGTGGAGGAAGATGAGTGGTAAATGCATGGAGGGAAAACAGGAGGCTGAACGTCAAAGAATGACGTGGTGAACCTTTGCAGACATGAATCTGATGTGAACTCGGCAGTCATGTCTGAGAGCGCCCCGCTCGCTCACATAAAACCTTTCACACCTGAAGCGTTGCCGGCCTCCAGCTGTGGCTTTCAGAACAACATGATGGATCGTGCTGCCATTCTGATCTTTTCAGGTTTAAACATTAGGTGTAAGAATTTCTCTTGCTCGTAGAAACTAAAACACTTAGTGCCAACCTCATGAGTAAGAGGAGAAAAGATCTTTCAAGTTTCAAGTTTCAAGTTCCTTTATTATCCCCGAGGGGCAATTAGATTTGCAGTCAATAGGTGTGCACAGTTTCATACATACATATGCACTTACACACACATACACATATCAACACAAGACAATAAAACATTAAAATAACAGTGTTAAAATTATTGTGCATTAAGAAACCTAATTGCTACTGGGATAAATGAGTTTTTAAATCTGTTCGTTCTACATTTGGGTTGTAGAAACCTGCGTCCAGATGGAAGCAACCTGAACTCGTCATGGAGTGGGTGATCAGGGTTTGCCAGAATCTGCCTGGCCTTGTTCACTGACCTCACCTTGTGTAGGTCTGCGAGGTTCCTTAGGTCTATGCCAGCAGTTTTGCTGCACATCCTGACAATCCCCGAGAGTTTGCTTTTGTTCTTACAGGTCAGAAGTCCAAACCAACAGATGAAGGAAAATGTTAAAATAGACTCAATAAAACATGAATAAAACATTCTCATAAAAGTTGAATCAACATTAAAACCACAAAGCTTCCGATAAAAATACATCCTCTGGTGGGCCTTTTTGCAAAGTGCATTCACATGAAGGTCAAAGGTCAATTTATCATCGAAAACAGTTCCCAGGTATTTATATTGTTGCACTACCTCCACAGCTTCACCGTCAATGACCACGGGTGCTGTTACTGAAGAATTTTTCCTGAAATCGATTATCATCTCCTTTGTTTTAGAAACATTTAATTTTAAAAAGGAAGACTCACACCATGCTGTGAAGTCCCCAATCACAGGCCCGGGGTCTGGGTCATCACTGCTCAGAAGGGACAGGATGACAGAGTCATCTTTCTTTTTATATGAATCTTATAATTTTAGCTACACTGTTAAAAGTCATACTCTCCATTAGTTATCATAACATTTTTCTATAAGTTACTTCCAATTAGCATAATGAGTTATGTAATTTCAACTTAATTGCATGCGTTATTGGCATTTCAACTCAAGGATGTGAGTCACTTCTGTGAAACATTAATTTAAATGTGCAAACTTAATTTGACAATCTGAGTTTTAAAATGGTAACCGGATCTTATAAAAACTGATCACCACTAGCAATATTAATGCGAGATAAAAAATAGTGCCGGAAATTCGCTCTTTATCTGATAAGGGACTAAATATGATGTAATATTTAGTCAGACTTTATAAAGTTCTCCATCCCAGTTAGAATTGCATATTAAATGAAGAAGAGGACCACCTGACCAGATTAAGGACGTCTAAAGCAAAGTCGCGGATGAATACCATTTTTTCCAAGACCTGGAGCCGGCGCAAAGTCGTTCAAATTCGGCGGGGAATATTTTGGAACAATAGAAGTATAAGGTAAGCTGCATTTTGTCGTTAAATATGTTATTAAGAGCTAAAAGTTCGTGTCTCTGTTACATGTTTAAACACAGGACAAAAAACAATAGCTTGCTAACTGTCGAGGGCAGGAGTTAATTAAAGCAGATGCTTTCGGTTGCGCTTATAAAACTTTTCTTAAGAGAAAATACAAGCAGCTACCACGATTTTTGTATTGTACACTTCATCAGAAGCACATATGTGGCGCTTGGTCAAAGTTTTGCATCGACGTGTGTTTGCAGCTTCGGGAAAGGCTGTGCGTCAGGGATTAGTCATGTCCCTTGTCAGGAATTAGTCGTGTCCCCCTGCGTACCGTGTGTGTGTGTTTTTTTTTTTTTTCACTTATTAAACGTCGTGTCAGGAATTAGTTGGGTCCCTCTGCGTACCGTTTCGTTTTTGTTTTTTTCCACTTATTAAATGTCAATGTCAATTTTATTTATATCCACAATATTCCTACGCCCCATGATGCCTTGCGCGAATTATGGGAACGACTTCCGCCTGAAGTGAGAGCAGCAGTTAAAGCCCAGTCTACTGGCTGTATTTTTCACTTTTGTTTTTTTGTTTTGTTTATTTCTAATTAATTGCAATGGTTACTTCGTGTTGGGTTAGTGGGTGTTGCTGTCGGGTAGACGTTTGTTCAAAGTGCAGTTTTCACTTCATCCCAAAAATAAGTAAACGTGAAGGATTTATCTCCATCGGAGGAGCTGACAGCTGCACCTCCTCTGCCTGATCTGCTCCCGAAGACGTCGTGTTCAGATCACGTTTTCTCCGGTAAACAAAATATTCTACATAAATCATTTTGTGAAACAATTTCAGAACAATGTGAGAGTATAATTTTCTCTGTGTTGGAGCTGTTGTTGTTTTTTCTTCATGATTTAGCACCGTCTACTAGCTGTGGTTAGCTTAGCATGTAGCGTTAGCATCTGTTAAAGTATTTACTAAACAAATCTGTGGATAAATAATATAACTACATGTGTGTGTAATACATTTACATATGCTGTGTGTATGTGTATACTGTATGCACACTATATATACAGTATATACATACATACTGCACATACATACTGTACTGTAGTACTGTTTTGATTGTAGGTCCCTGTTACTCTCATGTGAATAAAGCAGTGGGATGCTGTTTGTACAGAAAATATTCCATAACACAAGCTCATCTTTTGGTTATTACTACATTTGTTCTATTGAAATATTTATATTTTCAGGAAGGCCTGCACACAAGTCACAGACTGGTCTCCCACGCTGAAGTTGACAGACACACTTACTCTGAGACGCAGGAGCAGAAGAACAAGTAATGACACAAGCACCTGGCACAATAATTCAAAAATATTAAAGTAAATCTAAGATAAAATTACTGAAATCAATATAAAATTGAACATTACAGTATATCTTTGTGAATGAGTAAAAAATGTAGGAGCAACTGTATTTATTCTTTCTACTTTGAGTAGCAAACTTGGTCTTATTTTAGACTTTGTGATGCAAACATGACAGTTTTATTCTTTTTTTAAGGTACAGACGAGTGAAGGGCCAAGTTCCATCGTCTTGGATTCCGGAGGGGTTTGCTGCTTGCTCCAGTCGTCCAGTGGTCGTCCAGTGGTCGTCCAGTGGTCGTCCAGTGGTCGTCCAGTGGTCGTCCAGTGGTCCCACATGATTAGGAATCTGTTCCAGTTTGTTTAAAATCAGAAACTGCCCATCATTTCTTGTTGAAGAGTGTATTTGACCTGGTATTTATTCTGGTATTTATTCTGCAGCCAATCATTTTCATTAAAAGACATCAAATCACCCACAGTTCTCATATTGTATTCAGTTTCAAATGTTTTTAGTTTATTCATTCATTCATTCATTCAACCTTTATTTATACAGGCTTGCCTCGTTGAGCCACGGGGACTCATTTACAAGAGGGACCTGTCTCACTCACACCCAGAGTCAATTTAGAGTTAACAATCAGCCTAAAATTTATAATTATAGCTTTTATTCTTATCAATCTCCTCCTGGAGGAGGAACCACAGCAACATGCATGTTTTTAAGTTTTGTACTTGTCAATAAAAAACTAAACTGGTAAGTTGCCAAAAAAACAATCACATCTAGTGTTTTTATTTGCAGTAGAACTTCTCATTAGACATTAAACAACGTATCTTATTGAAATAAAGAAGGTGAAACACAGCAACACCAAATGCACTTCAAACGCAGATTTATTTATAGAAATTATATTTTCACTCATTTGTTGCTGTGGTACATAACTGCACACAAACTTCTGGACCAACTGGAGCGTCATCCATCTCCTGGACCAACTGGAGCTTCATCCATCTCCTGGACCAACTGGAGCTTCATCCATCCCTGGACCAACTGGAGTGTCATCCATCCCTGGACCAACTGGAGCTTCATCCATCCATCCCTGGACCAACTGGAGCATCATCCACCATCCCTGGAACTCACCTTATGCAGAAATATAACAGAAAGGAGGAAAAGAAAAGTACAGTATACAAACATTAGGGTTCATTTATGAACACACACAAACACACCTAGATTATATATAAAAGAAACCCACGCACACACACACACACACACCTATATTATATATATATATAAATAAACACAACAGACACCTATATTATATATACAGTATAAATAAATATACACAGACAGCATACATACAGTATATAGGTGCGTGTGTTTATTTGCCAGTTATGCACGAAAATATTAGTATCATTTAATCACTGACTACATAAAATCATAACACTAAAAGCTGTCTCTTAAATCATACCTGGTGTTCTCGTTCCTCTGGAGGATACAGAGTCTTTTTTCAGGTGGTTTCTCGTAGCCCAGCCACAAAGAAGGATGCAGGTTTTTGTTTTCGGAGCCTGTTCAACACACACTAGTTGCAGCCACAAATTCAGCTTCGTCTGATTATTCTTACAGCCACGAACAGCGCAACAGGTACCAGAGCTCCACAAGACATCTTCATGACAATTTTAGCTCAAAATAACAGAAAACAGAACTTTAACAGAACTTCTACGATGCGCACAGATAAACAAGTAAACAACGAGGAGCCAATGCAGAAATTCTACTTCCGGGGTCAAAACGGAAGTAAGTCCCATAATCGCAAATACAGTGCCACCTTCAGGAATATTGTGGATAGCACATAAAAACAACCGAAGTCGACCAAAGTGCTTTACAGTTAAAAAAAATAAAAACAGAGTAAAATGCATCTAGTGCCACTAAACATAATAAAGCTATCAGTAAATTGCAACAACAATAAAATCTGCTCAAAATTTGATCTCACATTCTGCGAGGATCAAATGCCAAGTAAAAGAGATGAGTCTTAAGTGAAGATTTAAAAGTGTCAACAGTCTGAGCGCTCTTTAAATTCTCAGGTAAACTGTTCCACAGTTTTGGAGCAGCAACCGCAAAAGCCCGATCACCTCTGGATTTCATTCTGGATCTGGGGACATCTAAGAGAAACTGGTTGGTAGACCGGAGTGCTCTTACAGGAGTGTAGATATTAATAAGATCACATAAATATGACGGGGCCAGACCTTTTAAGATTTTAAAAACAAGCAATAAAATCTTAAAATCAATTCGATAGCAGACAGGGAGCCAGTGAAGGGATGCCAGGACAGGGGTTATGTGTTCATATTTTTTAGTTGAAGTTAAAAGACGAGCTGCTGCGTTCTGGACAGATTGTAAACGATGCAAAGATGATTTGTCTAAACCAACATACAGTGAATTACAATAGTCCAAGCGAGAAGTAATAAAAGCGTGAATCACCTTTTCAAGGTCTCTGAAAGAGAGACAAGACTTCACCTTGGCAATGAGTCTTAGCTGGAAGAAACCGGATTTAACTACAGCATTTATCTGTTTGTCTAACTTAAAAGCACTGTCAAAAATAACTCCCAGATTCCTGACATTGGAGTGGCTGTATGAAGCCAAGGGGCCAAGAACATTTAGGGTGTTACATTTGCCAAAGCTGATGGCTTCCGTTTTATTTTCATTTAGATTTAGAAAATTAAGTTTTAACCAGATTTTAATGTCATTCAGACAGTCCAGGAGTGGATCCAGTGGAGTGACCCTGTCTGACTCAATTGGAAGATATAACTGTGTATCATCAGCAAAGCAGTGAAAAGGAATGTTGTGTTTTCTAAAAATGGACCCCAAAGGCAACATGTACAAATTAAAAAGCAGTGGACCTAAAATAGACCCTTGAGGGACTCCACAGATCAAAGGAGCTGGAGATGAAGAACAGTTCCCTAAATGAACAGAAAAACTCCTGTCAGTCAGGTAGGATCTAAACCAGGATAAAACTGTGCCTTTGATACCGACCACGTGTTCCAGTCGTGACAACAAGATGTTGTGGTCCACAGTATCAAAGGCAGCAGAAAGGTCTAAAAGCACTAAAACAGCAGATCCTCCTGCATCAACAGTTAAAAGAAGGTCATTAAAAACTCTTAAAAGGGCTGTTTCTGTGCTGTGGCCTGATTTAAAACCTGACTGGAATTTTTCACCAATGCTGTTGGCAGTTAAAAACCTCTTAAGTTGATTAAAAACAACTTTCTCTAAAATTTTTGACAGAAAAGGTAGTTTTGAAATGGGTCTATAATTTAAGAGCAGTGCTGTATCGAGGTTCTTCTTCTTTATGAGAGGCTGCACCACAGCATGTTTAAAAGAAGCTGGAACACAGCCAGATGACAGGGACATGTTAATCATGACAAGAACTAATGGACCAAGTGTGCTAAAAACTTCTTTGAACAGTCGAGAGGGAACACAGTCCAAAGGTGAATTAGAAGGATGCATGTGATCCACAATGTCCTTTAAAACAATTAAAGTCACTGGTTCAAACTGTTCAAAGGCAGCTGAGGATGGAGGGAATGATGATGGATCTGTGTAAATTTGTGTTGAAGAGGGTCTCAGAGCAGTGATTTTATCTATAAAAAACTTAGAAAACTGTTCACACAGTGCAGGAGATTCAGCAACATGACCAGCATCACAAGGATTTACAACAGAGTTAAAAACATTAAAAAGAACCTGCGGTCTGTGACTGTTGTTTGAAATCATGTTAGATAAAAAAGCAGTCTTAGCAGCTTTAACAGCTCTCTGATAATTTGACAGGCTGTCTTTAAATAAGTCCAGGGAAACCTGCAGTCTGTCTTTACACCACTTCCTCTCAGCCCGTCTGCACAGGCGTCTGAGCGCGCGCGTGTGTTCACTCAGCCACGGCTGGCATGACTTCCTCCTTTTGATCTTCAGAGGAGCAACAGAGTTCAGAATGTCAGAGCATGTGGAACTAAAAAGTTCAGTAAACTCGTCCACGCTGGACGCAGAGCAGAACCGAGGGTTGCAGGAGACAGAGTCATTAAAACCAGTGGAGAAGCGCAGTGTTTGAATTAATTGCGCGTGCAGAAAGCACGGATGGTCCAGCCCGTTCCTTCCTGCCAGAGACCACCGCAGTGAACAGAACGGGTAGATGATATGATAAAAGACTCCCACAGATTTCCACGAATGATATATTTATCCCATAGGATAGCACGAGATCGAGCGTGTGCCCTTTCTCATGCGTGGCGGCTGTGATGGACTGCGTGAGATTAAAAGAGTCAATAGTGTTCATAAAATCTTTGACCAGAGGTCCAGCCTCACTGTCCACGTGCAAATTGAAATCGCCTGTTATTAAAATTTGGTCATAACGTAGCATAAGTCCCGTCATAAAATCAGTAAAATCTTCAATAAAATCCTTGCTGTATTTAGGCGGCCGGTAGATTGTGGCGCAGAGTAAAAGGGGAGAGAAGTGTATCTCCAACATCTGAAGTTCAAAACTCTGATAAAAATGAGTGGGGATCTGCCGACATTTAAAACTGGATTTAAAAACAGAAGCTAATCCACCTCCTTTACCTGTGGTCCGAGGAGAGCTGAAGAAAGCACAGTCAGGAGGGAGAAGTTCAGAAAATGGAGCTGATTCACCAACATGAATCCAAGTTTCTGTCAAGAACATTCCCGTGTCGGGAATTAGTCGTGTCCCCCTGCGTACAGTTTCGGTTATTTTTTCACTTATTAAACGTTAATAACGTGAAATTATATGAGCCACGGAACTAAAATTCTTAGGCGAGTTTCAGTACAGCGCTATTATCTTGTAGCACGCGTAGCATTAGCAACCCTAGCTTCTCGCTGCGTTCTCCTGTTTGTTAATGTTATGGCTTCCTTGTTAAAGGACCAGCGCAAATTCAAAGCTGTGTGGACGTTGTTTCACGGAGATCAGGTCTACAGCAGACAACACGTCTAACTTGTTAACGTGTAACGTGTTAACGGACTTGAACCGACGTCATCCAAACGTGAACATTTTCTAGAAGCAAGAAAAGCAGCTTGCAAACACCGCTAAAAGCAACAGCATTTAAACAACCTTCATCAGGTAATTCAGATCGGTCCAGATCAATAACACAAACTGTATGAGTTTTTAAAGCTCTCAGTAGAGCTGCTCTGATCTACAAATACTTTATATGTCTGTATGTTGTTGACATGTCCAGAGGAGGGACAGTGGGTATATTGGTAGAATGTTGTTAGAAATGCAGCTGCCAGGACAGAGATAGCAGTATTTATTTATTATATATTTAATAGAACTCAGTTGCCTCTCCGGACTCACCTGTCTCTCTTCACTCACCAGCACCTTCTGCATCACCTGCTCCTCCATAAAGGTAAACACATTTTCTTTTCTTTCTTTTTTTATAACTCTGCTACCTCTCCCGCCTCACCTGTCTCTCTTCACTCACCAGTACCAGCATCACTAGCACCTTCTGCATCACGAGTACCCTCCACCTCAGCTGCCTTTCTGGACTCACCTGCCCCTCCTCACTCACCTGTACCAGCATCACCAACACCTTCTGCATCTCCTGTCCCTCCATAAAGGTAAGGACATTTTTTCTTTTCTTTTTTTAATGTATTTTTTATATAACTTAGCTGCCTCTCCTGACTCACCTGTCCCTCTTCACTCACCAGCACCAGTATCACCAGTACCTTCTGCATCACCTGTCCCTCCATAAAGGTAAGGACATTTTTTCTTTTCTTTTTTTAAATTTATTTTTTATATAACTCAGCTGCCTCTCCTGACTCACCTGTCCCTCTTCACTCACCAGCACCAGTATCACCAGCACCTTCTGCATCACCAGTACCCTCCACTTCAGCTGCCTTTCTGGATTCACCTGCCCCTCCTCACTCACCTGCACCAGTATCACCAGTACCTTCTGCATCACCTGCCCCTCCACCTTAGCTGCCTTTCTGGACTCACATGCCCCTCCTCACTCACCTGCACCAGTATCACCAACACCTTCTGCATCACCTGCCCCTCCACCTCAGCTGCCTTTCTTGACTCACATGCCCCTCATCACT
>JBBPBX010051921.1:0-24400 GCA_038048925.1 Garcialebias charrua
CTGCACCTACCCCAGTCACCCCTAGTTCCTGCAGCCTGTCATAAATCATCTTTGCCTTTTCACAAATGACAGACATCCCAACTGGTATTCTGCGCTGTGTGTTGTCCTCCAGCCAGAGGACAAGCAACCTTTCCATCTCGACTATTCTCCCCGTCCTTTGCTTGGTAATGATGGTGGACTTCATGGGGGCTGAAGCACGCACCTGCTGCAAAATGCGTTCTTTGTCCGCCATTATTGTCCCCACAGTTGACCTCGGCAACCCTAGCGCCTCTCCAATTTTAGAGGGAGTCATGCCCTGATCTGCCATTTTTATTATTTTTGCCTTCGTCTCCAGCGTTATGGTACGACGAGGTTTTTTCCCCTGTGCCGCGTCCGCGGACTTTGCAGGTCTCTTCGGAGCCATTCTTGTTCAAGCTAAGGTGCTAATTCCTAAGGAGCAAAAATTAAAATTAATGCTAACGTTCAAAAATGAATGCTGACGTTTGCTTTCGTCTAAAAATATTTTTTCATTTAGTACTGGACCGTACCTGCCCGTTCGATGACCCGTGGACAACTCCTGTCGTTCTCGTCACAATTAGCTAACGTGCTAACTCCTAAGGAGCAAAAATTTAAATTAATGCTAACGTTCAAAAATGAATGCTGACGTTTGCTTTCGTCTAAAAATATTTTTTCATTTAGTACTGGGCCGTACCTGCCCGTTCGATGACCCGTGGACAACTCGTGTCGTCGTCGCGTCGACTATTAGCTAAATGCTAACTCCTATGGAGCACAAATTAAAATTAATTCTAACGTGTGCTAACGTTGGCTTTAGTCTAAAACTGATATAAATTTACTGTAAATGTACTGTACCTGCTCGTAGGTTCTTCGTACGTTTTTTTTTTCTCGTGTTCTTCGTTCGTGTTCGCTGTTCGTAACTGTCTTCTACCATCAATCACCGTAGAAAACCACGAGGCACAAAATGGCCGCAGCCCTTTAAATAGTTACCGCTTTACCTGTACGGATCCCTCCGCCGCCAGCTGCACTGCGGCTGTGTGTACATCCGCCAGAAGCCCAGCCCCCCCCCCTCGCTGGCGGTACTTTTCCACGTCATGCGCAGTGTCACGCCCATGCCCAACCAGCAACAGCCAAAGGCAATCCCCTCCCCCACCTCGCCGATTGCCGTTTTGTGACGCAGTTTCGCCGTAGCTCGATTATATACCTGTAATGGGGCTCGTTCGTAGGTCGTGTGCCGTAGGTCGATTATATATTTTTAACTTGGTTCGTTCGTAGGTCACATATTTTCTGCCGTACGTCGATGGTATTCTTCTACTTTAACTCGTTCGTAGGTCCCGTGGTTCGCAGGTCGATGGAGTCGTAGGTCGGGGGTTTCCTGGAAAATGTCCAACTTTGGAGGGCCTTTATTTTGAAATTACACATGAGATATTGGTGACATTTGGTGAACAACATCTGGAGATGTTCTACAGTCAGCCTGAAGTGAGACTGGTCACTGGAAACTAAGAGTTTTGTTTTAATATTAAAGCTACTATATGTAACTTGTAACTTTTCTAACAATATATTTTCAACATATTTCTTCACTCTGTCACTAGATTGATGTTAGAGAGGTAATCTCTGAAAAAAACAAAAAAAATTGTCCCCTTGCTTCTCCAGGTGGTAAATAAGCATTTCTAAAAAGAAAAAGTGACCCGCCATTTTCCAGCCAATAAAAACAAAGTTTGTAACCAGCCAATAAAAACAGAGCTTGAATTTGAATCAGCCAATAAAAACAGAGCTTGAATTTGAATTTCAACAGACCACGGGGGGGCAGAGCCATATATGGCTCTGAGGGGGAGGGATCAGAATGCTTTGCTTGTTGAAATTTTTTCTAAGTGCTGATGTTCTACAGAAACTGCAGACTTCACCTTTAATGGAAACTTCAGGGAAAACAATTTAACATTCTCACATAATGAACATACAAATAACCACAAAACAGAGACAAAAGTTAAATATTATGGATCCATATTCACAGGAGGACATTAAAAATCATTTCTGAACATAGACCAGCAAGAATGACTTCAATCATCTAGAGTCAAAACATGAAAACACATTGAAGTTTTTTATTTATTTAACTTAGCAACACAAAAAGTTCTCTACTCTTTGGATATGGGGGCGACATTCAAACTTTTAGTGGAAACAGCAGAGCAGGAATGTTGGTCCCATTACAGCTTCCAGTGCTAACATGTGTTTTATGTACAGAGTTTGTACCAAGAGGAGACACAGATCAGCTTTTATTTTGAAAGGACCTCGCAAGCGCGTGCACAACCAAACCGCGTGAGCGCTGACTTTTAGAAGTGGAGGCTGCTGGACCGAAGTACTGTATAGTGTATTGAACAATTTTACTAGAAATCACAACCATACCTGTTAGAGAACAAACATGTGGTTGGTGGAGGTCTGACGTGAAGCTCCTTCTCCTACACAGAAACACACACACAGTCACGAGACTAGATTATCCAAGCACGAGACAACGAGACGTAGCTGCTAACAGCTACACATGCTAACAGCTACAGATGTTAACAGCTACACATGCTAACAGCTACACATGCTAACCGCTACACATGCTAACAGCTACAGACGTTAACAGCTACAGATGCTAACAGCTACACATGCTAACAGCTACACATGCTAACAGAGTGAACTAACTTCCTCTCCACAGACAAGAAGCTGCAGTGTTACAAGCCTCTGGCAGCAGCAGCTTGGAACTAAATCACAGAATAAAGTATTTGACTCACGAGAAGTTTTTTTTCATTAGTAATTGAAATAAATCACGGAGCTAAATCCAGACGGAGCTTCTCATCACGAAGGAAAACAAAGAGGCCGAGCTGGTGACGTCATGTCCACATATTTACCAGCAGCCACCACCAGGGGGCACCCTAGTGTGGAAGATGTCGAAGAATGCTGAATACATGACCCAGAGGAAGCTGCGCTTCATGGAGGACCTGCCACCGGAGGATCAAGAGAAAAGAAAAAGGCTGTGGCCCATCATCAAAAAGGCACGTGAGGAGAAGAAGCGGGCCTACTTCGTTGGGGGAAGGGCCTTTGTGGATAACAAAGAAATTTTCTAACAGTTGTTCTGAAAAGGGAGAATACTCTATGATTAATTGAATCTAAGAGTTAATCGCTGCTCTGACTTTTGTGTTTGTTTGTTTGTGTGTTTGTTTGTTTGTTTGTTAAACATTTCTACTTTAAAATTTGTTTCTGTTAAGAGACATTACTAAACGCAAGGCAGTTTTTCTTTATGTGAAACAGTTTGATTCTGACTTTTGCTTGGTTCAAGAATCGCATTCTACTGAAGATGACCACAACTTGATGTTGTGCCATCTTTTAGTTTGTGTATTTCAATTAGAAAAATTAAAGCTACAGTATGTAGCTTTTTTTATGAACATATTTCTTCACTCTGTCACTACCTCCTGACAGACTGATGTTAGCCAGGTAATCTCTGAAAAAAATAAAAAAAAATATTGTCCCCTTGCTTCTCCAGGTGGTAAATAAGCATTTCTAAAAAGAAAAGGTGACCCGCCATTTTCCAGCCAATAAAAACAGAGTTTGTAACCAGCCAATAAAAACAGAGCTTGAATTTGAATCAGCCAATAAAAACAGAGCTTGAATTTGAAATTCAACAGACCACAAGGGGGCAGAGCCACATATGGCTCTGAGGGGGAGGGATCAGAATGCTTTGCCTGTTGAAAATATTTCTAACTGCTGCAGTTCTACAGAAACTGCATACTGAACCTTTAAGTAGAATTAAGTAGAATTATTAATTTTATGATCTAGTTTGTGTATTACAGTTAGGAAAATTAATTAAAAAAAAATAGGAAAATTAAATAAAATTATAAAAAATTTAAAAAAAAATAATAAAAAAATTAGAATTAGAAAATTAATTAGAATTATGGGTGATGTAGTTTGTGTATTACAGTTAGAAATATTAAGTAGAATTATTCATTTTGTGATCTAGTTTATGTATTACAGTTAGGAAAATTAAGTAGAATTATTCATTTTGTGATGTAGTTTGTGTATTACAGTTAGGAAAATAGGTAGAACTATTCATTCTGTGATGTTGCTTGAAAGTTATCATTGGTTGAACAAACTGTGAAATAGGGGCAGATATAATAAGATTTCATCTTCTTTCTGCTCCCTTCATTTTATCCTACTTGTAATCTTGTATCTGATGAAACTGTCTTGTATTGTTCTTTTAAAATGAATGAATAAACATCAAATCAAATCAAATCAAACTTCTGGAAATCACAATGGGGCGAGGACCTGTGGATGTCGCATGGAAACCATCACTCAGCTGGAACGTTAACCCTGAAGCACAAGTTTAAGGAGGTTATTTACACTATGTCTGACCCAAATGGACATTATGTGTTAACAGTTTTTTGTTACTGCAACCAGTTCTTTTTATTAGGTAATGTTTATGGGTACACTAACACAAGAGAAAACAAAGAATTATTTCAAACACTAAGTACTACCTTTGAAAGTATCAAGGAAAGGTTTACTGATATTAAAATATTACTGGGAGGAGACTTCAACTTCACATTAAATGATGATTTGGACAGATGGCCTAGCAGAAATAAAACCAACTGTTTTTTGAATGATTTTATGAATGAACAAGGTCTTCATGATATCTGGAGAGTTACTAACCCAAATAGTAAAGAATTTACTTGGACAAACAAGGCTGGTTCTTTACGATCCAGAATAGACTTTTGGTTAATATCGGAATCCCTTACTCAATTAATTTGCAAAACAGAAATTATGCCTACTCCATTAACAGACCATAAAGCAATTGTATTAACTTTAAACTTATCTCCTGATAAGCCAACTCAAAGATACCCAGCATACTGGAAACTAAATAGTTCTTTATTACAAAACGAATCTTTAATTGAAATAATAAGAAGAAAAATCTCAGAACGTTTTGAGACTGCAGAAGATACAGGGGAATATCAAAAACAATGGGAGCTTTTAAAATATGAGCTGAGAAGATTGTTTATAGAAACAAGTTCTAAACTAAAAAAGGAAAAGAAATCAGATGAAAGTAATCTGATAGCCAAATTAATCTCGCTATCATCCATATTGCCTGAAAATCTATCTGAACAACAGCAAGCAGATCTCCT
Source organism: Garcialebias charrua (assembly GCA_038048925.1). Classification (NCBI taxonomy): domain Eukaryota; kingdom Metazoa; phylum Chordata; class Actinopteri; order Cyprinodontiformes; family Rivulidae; genus Garcialebias; species Garcialebias charrua. The sequence goes on from JBBPBX010051921.1 coordinate 5,145, forward strand.
AACTGCACAACTAAAACTTGATCAATTATATATCAATAAAGCTAAAGGTGCATTTGTACGTTCAAGAGCGAAATGGTTAGAGGAGGGTGAGCAAAATTCTAGCTATTTTTTTAAGTTAGAAAAACAAAGGCAAAATAAAAATAGTATAAATAGACTCTCTTCAAATGGTGATATCATAGAAGATCCAAAAGAACTATCTAAAATATGTGAGAACTTCTATAAAAAACTATATACCTCAACCATTTCACCTGAATGATTTCTTTAACAATCTAGGTAATATTAAGACAATTGGAGATTTCAAAAAATCAATATGTGACTCTCCCATTACGCTTACAGAAATCTCAGAGGCTATTAAAAAACTTAAATTAAATAAATCTCCAGGTACTGATGGGCTAACTTCTGAATTTTACAAACTATTCACGGAAGAACTTGCTCCCTTTTTGCTGAATGTTTTTAGAGAAAGTATAGATAAAGAACAATTACCGTCCACTCTATGCCAAGGCTTAATTACACTCATCCCAAAACCACAAAAAGATGTATTAGTTTTAGACAACTGGCGCCCCATTACATTATTAAATAATGATTATAAAATTTTAGCATTATGCTTAGCAAATAAATTGAAAAAAGTACTTCATGATGTTATTGGGGAAACTCAAAATGGTTTTATGGCGGGAAGACACATAATTGATAATATAAGGCTTATCTTAGATTTATTAGACTACGCAGATTTAATATCAGAAAATAGTTTTGTTCTCTTTCTTGACTTCCATAAAGCGTTTGACTCACTGGAACATGATTTTTTATTTAAAACTTTGGATCTGTTCGGTTTTGGTGAGCACTTTAAGAAATCAGTACGCACCCTTTATGCTGGAGGCAATAGCTCAATTAAACTAGCTCATGGAACCTCTGGCAGATTTAATGTTGAGCGTGGAATTAGACAAGGTTGTCCAATTTCTCCATTTTTGTTCCTTCTTCCTATGGAGATTTTAGCACATTTCATTAAAAACAGCTGCATAAAAGGTATTCAGATTGCTGGTAGAGAAATATGTCTGAGCCAACTGGCAGATGACACAACTCTATTTCTAAAAGATTGCTCTCAAGTAAAGTGTGCTGTTGAGCTGCTTGGTGAATTTTCTGCAGCCTCAGGTCTCAACCTTAATTTATCTAAATGTGAATTACTCCCTATTAAAACATGTCATGACACAGAGATCTCAGGAATCCCAGTAAAACACAAAGTTAAATATCTTGGTATCTATATTATAAAAGAGGAGGACCAAAGATTAAGTGATAACTTTAATCCCCTTGTTACTGTAATTCAAAAAAAATTCAATTTATGGGTACAGAGAGATTTATCCATCTCCGGTCGTGTATTACTTTCTAAGGCTGAAGGTCTCTCCAGTTTGGTTTATGCGACTTCTGCCCTGGAGGTTCCCAAGGACATCATTTCAAAAGTGGATAAAACATTGTTTGATTTTATTTGGAAAAAAAAGGTTCATCTAATCCGAAAAAATGTTATGATAAATAAGCTGTGCTCTGGTGGGTTTAATGTATTAGACTTACAGACTCTAAACTCCTCCTTTAAAATTAAATGGATCAAAAGATATCTCTTAAATCCAAACTCTTTGTGGAACTTCATTTCAACACATGTATTTGAAGCATTGGGTGGTTTGTCTTTTATTTTAAGGTGTAATTACAACATTGACAAAATTCCGATCAAACTCTCCAACTTCCACAAACAGCTGTTTTTGTGCTGGACTCTGGTTCACAAACACAATTTCTCTCCACACAAATACTATATCTGGAATAACAAAGACATTTGTTTTAAACATAAATCTATTTTCTTTAAAAATTGGTTTGACAGAGGAATAGTTCATGTACATCAGTTATTCAACAAAGACGGCAACACTTACTCTTACAGTGAATTTTTAACTACGTATAACTTTCCAGTACTACCAAAAGAATTTGCAATTGTCTTTGATGCAATTCCATCTGGTGTGAAAATGTTGATGTCAAATCCTGTACAAAACAGCACGAACTATTTAACTGAAGAATTATTCATTGGTAACTCTGACCCTTTTTTAAGTGAAAAAACAAATAACAAATGTATTAGAGAATTAATAATTAGAGAATGTATTAGTAAACCTGCTTCTATATTCTTCTGGGATAATTTATTTAATGATATCTGTTGGAAAGATGTTTGGTTGTTACCTAGAAAATACTTTATAACTAATAAGATTCGAGAAGTGTCCCTAAAGATTCTGCATAAATGTTATCCTGTAAACTATATAATCTCCAAGTACCGTCCAAACGTAGACCCAATGTGTTCACTCTGCCACAGCTCTGAGGAGACCATCATCCATCTCTTCTGGGACTGTTCTCATACTCAGGTGTTCTGGAAAGACATTTTCATGTATGTAAATAGAAAGTTAGAAATTGACCTACCATTTGATGCTAAAACTATACTGTTTGGTTTCTTTTGTCCAAATATTTCAAGTGAGAAAGTTTTTGTTGTAAATTTAATACTACTCTTAGCCAAATTTTACATCCACAGCTGTAAATTCTCCTTGCTAAAACCTAGATTTATAGTGTTTTCTAATTATATTTCCTCTTACTTATCTACTTTAAAGTATTGTACTAATGCAAAAGCTTTAAAAACTAAAACAATCTGTAACGAATTTCTGTTGTAAGCTGCCCAAAACTCATTATTGTTTTTGTTTATGTGCCTTTATTCTCTTTTATGCTATGCATGCCTTAAGTCTCGAGCCTTGTTTGACATTGTAAGTTTTTTTTGTACTTGTTTCTTTTATAAAAATAAAAAAAGGGGGGAACATCACTTCCGTTAGCTGCTGCTCTTCAAAATAAGAGCTCGAACTGAGTTGCTCTTCAGTTATACATCCTTTAGTTTCTGTGTTCCCATGGCAACTTGTCAATATTTCACTGAATTTAGACCCATCTGATGTCGTTTAAGAAGGATTAGTATTTAATCAACACATATTCTAGTATAATAAAGTTCAGTCTTTGAATTTCAAAAAAAAAAAAAAAAAACACCAGGGGGCGTCGTCACTACACAAACAAAAGGAACCTGGATTACATGGAAAATAGATCTAAACAGTTTCCCCAAAGATTAAATGAAACATTTCTAATAACTACTAGATAAACTTTTCTGAAAAACAAGAAAAACATTATAAATACAGTGCATTTTGATCAAATTAATTTAACAACAACCCTGTTACACAACATTAGTGGTTGACAAATAACAATTTGGTGCATTACCACCACAAACTGGTGAGGAGGTGGACTGAAACAATGCAAACAAACAAACAAATAAAAGAATTAATTATTGATTTCCATTTAATTAATTAATTAATTAATTAATGGATAAATAACAATTCCTTCAAACTCCTTGTTTCAGATATTGTATTAAAACCTGAGCACCATTATCTTTTGAATTCTGCAATAATTTATCTGTATCAAAACTCTCTTTGATTTCAGTGAGACTGTTCATCAGTTGACTTCTTTCATGTCTGTATTTCTTTCAGTTCAATAACTCGTGTTCTATGGTCTCATCTTCTCCACAGTAGTCACATTTATGATGCTTCCCTGTTATGAATAATGTTCTGTTCAATCCTGTGTGTCCAAATCTGAGACGTGATGTGATGTTTCCTCCTCTTGTTTCTTTCAGATCTCCTCATTTCTCCTGTTTCTTGTTGAATTCTATAAAACCATCAACCTTTTCTTTCTTCTTCCTGTTGTTTTTCCATCTTTCACTCATTTTTTTTCCTTGATGATGCTTTTTATTTCTGCTCGGCTCAGTTTTATATCTATTTCATTTAATGAATCCATATTATTGATTAATGTATTCTATAACTGTATTTGAATGTAATTATGTATTCCTATTAATTTCAGATTTACAAGCCCAAAACCAGAAAAGTTGGCACGTTGTGCAAATCGCAAATAAAAACAGAATACAATGACTTGCAAATCTTTTTCAACCCATATTCAACTGAATAGAATGCAAAGACAATATATTTAATGTTCGAACGGAGAAACTTTATTTTGTTTTGCAAATAACCATTAACTTAGAATTCAATGGCAGCAACACATTGCAAAAAAGTTGGCACAGGGACATATTTACCACTGTGTTACATCGCCTTTCCTTTTAACAACACTCAGTAAACGTTTGGGAACTGAGGAGACCAATTTTTGAAGCTTTTCAGGTGGAATTCTTCCCCATTCTTGCTTGATGTACAGCTTAAGTTGTTCAACAGTCCGGGGTCTCCGTTGTCGTATTTTACGTTTCATAATGCGCCACACATTTTCAATGGGGGACAGGTCTGGACTGCAGGCAGGCCAGGGGAGGACCCGCACTCTTTTGCTACGAAGCCACGCTGTTGTAACACGTGCAGAATGTGGCTTGGCATTGTCTTGCTGAAATAAGCTGGGGCGTCCATGAAAAAGACGTCGCTTGGATGGCAGCATATGTTGCTCCAAAACCTGTATGTACCTTTCAGCATTAATGGTGCCTTCACAGATGTGTAAGTTACCCATGCCTTGGGCACTAATGCACCCCCATACCATCACAGATGCTGGCTTTTGAACTTTGCGCCTATAACAGTCCTGATGGTTCTTTTCCTCTTTGGTCCGTAAGACACGACGTCCACAGTTTCCAAAGACAATTTGAAATGTGGACTCATCAGACCACAGAACACTTTTCCACTTTGCATCAGTCCATCTCAGATGAGCTCGGGCCCAGCAAAGCCGGCGGCGTTTCTGGATCTTGTTGATGAATGGCTTTTGCTTTGCATAGTAGAGCTTTAACTTGCACTTACAGATGTAGCGACGAACTGTAGTTACTGACAGTGGTTTTCTGAAGTATTCCTGAGCCCATGTGGTGATATCTTTTACACACTGATGTCGGTTTTTGATGCAGTACCGCCTGAGGGATCGAAGGTCACGGGCATTCAATGTTGGTTTTCGGCCTTGCCCCTTACGTGTAGTGATTTCTCCAGATTCTCTGAACCTTTTGATGATATTACGGACCGTAGATGGTGAAATTCCTAAATTCCTTGCAATAGCTCGTTGAGAAAAGTTGTTCTTGAACTGTTCGACAATTTGCCCACGCATTTGTTCACAGAGTGGTGACCCTCGCCCCATCCTTCTATGTGGATGACTGAGCATGTCAAGGAAGCTGCTTTTATACCCAATCATGGCACCCACCTGTTCCCAATTTGCATGTTCACCTGTGGGATATTCCAAATAAGTGTTTGATGAGCATTCCTCAAATTTCTCTGTCTTCTTTGTCACTTGTGCCAGCTTTTTTGAAACATGTTGCAGGCATCAAATTCCAAATGAGCTAATAATTGCAAAAAATAACAAAGTTTACCAGTTCGAACGTTAAGTATGTGGTCTTTGCAGTGTGTTCAATTGAATATAGGTTGAAAAAGATTTGCAAGTCATTGTATTCTGTTTTTATTTGCGATTTCCACAACGTGCCAACTTTTCTGGTTTTGGGCTTGTACTATTGGGTCTGTGAGTATCCATGTTGTATGACTGGTTCTGTTGGGCTCACATTAATAATTGATGTGAATTTCTGTAGTTTTCTGTAGTTTTCTGATTTATGATCCAACCAAAGCTTTTGAAATGGTTCTTGTCTTTTCCCAGTATGGTTTGAACACTTCTTGTGTCGGATGCTTCTGTTCAGGACCTTTTACATTTGTCCAGTAGTTTAGAGCCAACTGGTCCATTCTGGTGTTCAGTGCTGGTTCTCCCATTTCTACTCATCTTCATCCCTGTAATCATTCTTAATGTCTGATTTGAATGATGTTCATTTTTCTAAAGTTGTATCTGAAGCTGATTTATAAACAATACTTCTGTAGTCTAGTACTGGTTTATTTTGTACTTTATTGTAAATACAAAGCAGAACAATAATAATAATAATAATAATAAATTCAATTTATACCGCACTTTTCATTAATAAAAATCTCAAAGTGCTACAACAATAAAAACAAGTGATAAAATCAAATAAAATCAATAATGGTATTAACTAAGATTAAAAACAGAATCATGTGGAGGCAGAATAGGCCTGCTTAAAAAATAAATAAATAAATAAATAAATAAAACAAGTGATAAAATCAAGTAAAATCAATAATACTATCAACCAAGATCAAAGATAAAATCATGAACAACAATCAGAACAACAATACAATATAATGACAGTCTCCAGGGGGTTACAAACATCGAGTCAAAGAATTAGAACATGTTACAAAAATACATTAAAGAGATACATAAAGTACAAGTTTTATGGTTTCATGTTGGTGTACTGTCTATTTTTAATATTTTGTTTGACCTCATTTTCAAAAATGGAAATAAGTGGTTTTTGATTAGTGTCAAAGTCAAAAAAGTCAAAGTCAACTTTATTGTCAGAACTGCAATATGTACAGAACATACACAGGATTGAAATTGCGTTTCTCTCGGTCCCTCGGTGCAACAGTAACTATTTAAACATTAAAACACTGAAACATATAATAGTAAACATAAGCATAAAATGGTAAAACTGTAACACTGTCCTGAGTTTTTGCATAGTGGTATAAGAGTATGAAAATTTACACCAACTCTAAAACTAAAAACTAAAACACTAAACATTTAATGAACATAATACTGTCCTGAGTTTTTGCATACTAGTATAAAAAAAGTATAAAAAGTATAACTATAAAATAAACTAAAGGTTCTAGCATTGACATTTGCAAAGTGGCAAAGCAGCATATGAGTTAATGTACACAGTATATGTATGAGGTAGTAGTTGATGTTGTTATACATATAGTTCCCATGTGACGTCACATCTGTGGGTTGTCCTTTTTGACCCTCCCACAGGTAGGCAAAGCTGCAGTTGGAGCGCGTTCTGATAGATGTCCATTTTTCACGTTGTTTTTTTTGTTAATTTCTAATTAATTGCAATGGTTACTTCGTGTTGTGTCAGTGGGTGTTCCAGTCGGGTAGACGTTTGGGCAACGCGCAGGTTTCAGTTAATCAAAAAAAAAGAAAACGTGAAGGATTTATCTCATCGGAGAAGCTGGACTGCAGCTCCTTCACTCTCTGAGTCTGGCTTTGATCTGCTCTGGAAGACGTCGTCCTTTTGGCCGGTAAACAAAATATTCTACATAAATCATTTTGTGAAACTATGTCAGAACAATGTTAGAGTACAACTGTCTGTGTGTTAGAGCTGTTTTTTTTTTTTTCATTATTTAGCAAACCGTCTTGCATGCTGTTAGCTTAGCATCTCGCTAACGCACAATGGCCTCCTCACGTTCCACCAGACCGTCCCAGTGAGAGAAGGAGGACGGGAGCCAAGTCGTGCGGGCGACGCGTCGGTCCCATGGGACGTGCCTCCGGCCGCGGCCGCGACGGATCCACTCCGTCCGACCTGAGCTCCCGCGAGCCACGCTCCAGATGCTAACAACATGCTAACTTCCAACACGGTAAGACTCAAAAGTGCTGGTTCTGGTCTGTGTTCAGCTTGGACTGTTTGTTGGCTGTGTGTTATTTTAGTTAAACCTTTTTTTAGCTGGTTAGATCTGATTGAGACAGTTTACACATCTTTTTTGGATTTAAAGCTGTGAAGCTCTGCACTGTGAAGCCGGTGTGCGCTCGCTCCTTGTAGTAATTAAATAATTAATGATATCGGAGTAACTACTTTGTGACAAGTTGTCTGATTCGTCTGCCATGATTTCTTTCTCAAACTCATTTAACTCGACCACTGCCAGTTTGCTCTTGTTCCTTGGTGAAGCTGTGGTAGCTCGTGTTTTTGTCCGTATAATTTGCTCTGCTAGTTCGCCATCTTGCCTTCTTCTGCCTTCAGATGTGGTGCGAAAACCGGTTTGCGCAATACTGGGGGCGTGTCTGGGAACTATGTATAGAGGCAAAAGTGGCATATGCAGTAAGGCACATTGGGTATCCTTAAATAAGGCGGGTCAGAGAATACTGTATATGTATCAGCAGTGGTGTTCATATAAAAGTAGTGTAAATGTAAACAGTAGTAATAATGTAGTAATGTGTAACAGCATTTGTGGATTTGTCTAAATATATAATGAGATTAATTATATAAAATATTTTCTTTTAGCCGATGGTTGGTCAGTGAAGCCAAATAACAAGTGTTCAAAGCAAAGGGACAAATGTGGTTCAATAGAAGTAGAAGTCAGGATGCAGAGAACTTCACATAGTTGAGGAGAGAAGGAGCAAGAGCAAAATAAGAGAAAACATCTTCAAGGTGACCTTCACAGAAAGAGCAAGTTACATTTACTGTACTTGCAGCTGTACACGTTGCACCGCCGTATAAGTCTCATCAGTCCAAAAATGTCTAATAAAGTGGAAAAAACGTAAATAAGTCACATCTATTATGCGTCACCGTGGACCACCCGGAAACGTGGGCCGGTGTTGTGCCAAAAATCGATTGGCTGCCAAAAGGCGGCCGTGGGAGCGTGCACGGGAGGAAGAATTTAACAAGATTAACACTTAAAAACAATTATTTGTTTGTTTGAAATTATATCAAAGGTGTGTCTCAGTTGAACTTTTCCTTAATAAATGCACTATATTGGTCTAATCAGCTGCATTTCAAAAATGGATCCAGATTCATTTGTTGTCCACTGTTGTCGTCACTCCTTGTAAAAATCAGGTCTCTCTTGTAAATGAGTCCCCGAGGCTCAATGGGATCAACCTGTATAAATAAAGGTTGAATGAAAAAGAGCGAGCCCCGTGTTAAAGGTCCAGAGTGTTCTGACCCACAGGTTGTGGTCGGGTCATGTATGAACAATGTGTGTCAGTAAAATATCAGAATAAAAACCTTTCAGTCATTCAGCTGTTTGATTGGACAGTTGGACAGTGTGGACAACAAGTGGACATTAGGACGTGTCTTGTTGTCTCTAAAGCAGAGCTGTTGTGTTGTTGTGAATCAGAGCTTCAGCTGCAGCTGCTCTGTCCAAATGGAGAGTCCAAACGCTTCATGGAGCTCATTTCTCCGTCCACGTCTTCATTTTCATGCTGCTTCAGTCTTCCTGCTTTACTTCCTGTCTCTTCAGTCACATTCTTGCTGCTGTCATGTGATCACTCTGCAGGATCCATCACTTCAACATTATTGATCAGAGAAGTCAGGAGAGAAGAAGCTGCAGAGACTCACTGGAAACTTTACACTTGTTGTCACAATGTCTGTCTGTTAGCAAAATATCTCATGAACCACTGGATGAGTTGTAGTGAAACTTGCAGAAAGTCATCATTGGATGTTCGTCTACAACTGATTAGTTTTTGGAGTCAGCTGAAGTTACAATGGCTGCCACAGTTAACTGAACTTAAAAACATAAAACATGTCTATAATTCAGTTTTACAGAGATTGATGTGATGTTTGGGGTGGTAGTAGCTGAGAGGAATCCCCAACACACAGTCTGAGCACTAATAGATTGTCTGAGACCTTGGTTTAAAATTCAGACATTTAATTCTTAAACTCAACTCTGTCTGTTAGCAAAATATCTCATGAACCAGTGAAGATATTTTAATAAAACTTTCCAGAGATAATCAGTGGATGTACGTCTACAACTGATTTACGTTTTTGAGCCGACCCAGTTCTTGATGGTTGAACAGAAAACTCATGTTAGAAACACAGAAATGTCTATAATTCAGTCAGTTTCACAAATATTTTGCTAACATTTGACAAAGATAGAGCCAAGATTATTTCATAAAATATACTCCAAGTGCCACTCAATGTACAAAATCTTTGCTTAAAACTTTAGCAATAATTATTGCAGTCAATCTTGTCTGTCTGTTAGCAAAATATCTCAAAAACCACAGGACAGAGTTTGAGGAAACTTACAGAAAGTAATCATTGTGGGAACATTTAGAACTGATTTGACTTTGGAGTCAGTCCAATTCAAGATGGCCACCACAGCTACATAACAACAGACGACACATAAATGTCTCTAACTCAGTCAGTGTTGCAGATGTTGAGTCTAACTCTGAGGTGGTAGTAGCTGAGAGTTATTTACAAAACATACTCTGAGCGTGACGTCTCATGATGTTGTTATAAAATTCCTCAGAAATAATGAGTCAGGAGTCCAGGATGGAAGTTTGACTAAATGTATTGAAGCAGCTTGAAGGAGAGACATGTTGCTCTTCATCCAACATGAAGCAAACAGCTGAAAATGGAGCACAGGGCCGTCCTTCCAGCAACACGTCTCCAACATGAACACACACAAACTATTGTTTGTCCATTCACAGCTGGAGCAGCTGGAGAGGGATTTCCAGCTGCACACGCTCTCATTCTTGTTTCTGTGTGTCCAGCTGAAAAGTACAAATGGTTCAATGTGAAGGAAAGTAAAGAGACGAAATCCTGAGACTTGGTCCAAAGTTGGACACAGTCCAAAGACACTGACGTCTAATCTGTTTCTATCAGAAGTAAAGAGCAAGAAAACTTCAAGGAATTCACCAAAATATGAGCTCATGTGATGAAGTGATGTCACACCTGATCTGTTCATACTTGAACATTTATTCTGGATTACTGTCAGCTACTACCACACCAATTGTTAGTTAAATATCTAAACATTTCACTGAGGGACACTTATTTTCCTGTGGCCTAAACTCTATTAGCTGTGGCGGCCATCTTGATTTGGTTTAACTCTTCTTAATTTGTTGCTGGAACAGGATCTGGAAACTCTTATTTTGACAGGGTGTGTTCCGGTAAATGTTTGTTTGGATCCGGTAACTCAGGCTTATTAATAATAAAGTTATGAACAAATATGACTGCGTTGAACAAACAAAACTTATATTGAATATGTAAACTGAAAATAATTACATAAACACTCATTTTAAACACAACAGCCACTTACAACTTGTTAATATCACAATCTGCCTCCACCCTTAAAAAATCTCCGCCCCTTAAAGAGTGGTGGGGGTGAGTGCCGAGCTAACCAGGCAGTCGTACGCGGGCAGGAGCCCACAGGCAACGGACATGAACAGACGGAGGAGGTGCCTGGAGGTTTCACATGTGGAGTCAGACAGTGAATTCAGAGGAGAAGAGTCGGAACCGTCAAGGAGGAGGGGGGTAGGATGAAAATGTTTACAAATGTAGATGTTTAACAACCTGTTAAAATACAACAAAATGCAGGAAATCACATCTACTTTATTCAACATTTTCTGGGGGAGGAGCACAGACTGAGTCAGATGTTCCTGTTGATGGTCAGTGGGATTTTTCTGTTTCTAAACTTTATGTTGTAAATTGTTGCTGTCTGAATCTAAATGACTTGAATTTTGGTGACGTAACTCTAAAGACACGTGTATGAAAAGAGTTGGACACTTTGTGAATAAACAGTGAAGACAGAGGTTCAGTGTTGTCCTCAGTGTCCCTGATGATGGAGGAGGTTGTGGACTTCTTCAGTAGCCCTGTTTCCATCCATTTTCATTTCGAATTTTGAGCTACCTCGCAAATATGTAAATACAAATTAATGCAGAGCAGAAGTGTTTCCATATACTGGCTTGAAGCGCTTTTTCCAAGCCGCGCACAGCGTCATTACGTCAGACGTCAGCGTCATTACGTCAGACGTCAGCACTGCGCATGTCTACAGTAGACCAGAGAGTAAACAGGAAGTAGCAGTTGAAAACAGAACCCGGTCACACATCTCGTCAAAATGGGGAGAATATTTCAGGTACGTGCTGCTGTTGGGCGAGTTGTATTTATTCTGTCATGCCAACTAGTTTTAGCGAGTTACATGTTGTCCGGAGCGGAAACAGCTGATCAGTCACGTGACGTGAATGTGCGCTACGGCAGCACGAGTCGGCAAATGTGTTTCCATCTGTCGTTTTGCGCAGCTGCTCGGTTTCGCAGCTCCCAAAAACCACCTCAAGCGAGCGTATAAACTTTTTGGCGAATTTCAGGAAGTAACTTCGTATTTTGCCGTTTCCATTAAGCTTTTCTGCTGCGATACTTCAAAATGCGCACCTAGAAACCTTGATGGAAACACGGCTAGTGTGATGGTCCCATCAGGCTGCATCAGGCCTCCTGAAGGCCCACAAGCTCACAGCTCTTTTTCCACAGCTTCACCTGCACATCAGAGTCAGAGGACTGCATGGAGATCATTGTGGATCAAGATGGATCCAAAGCTTCATCACTTCATGTTCATCCAGTGAAGACTTGGAGGGAGTTTCTTTAAAAGCTCCTCATTACAAACTATGAAGTCAAACATGAAAATGTTCTCCTCCAGTGTGAAAGAGTTGACTCCGGTAGTTTTCCACATATATTCATGTGTAATTCTGAAATGTGTCTACAAACTGTGTGTAAACAGAGCACTCAGCTGAATGTGACAAACATCATGTGGAAACTGGAGTCACATGATGGAGCTCCATTTGTCTGCTGGAGTCTGTGGAGGTCAACAAATATGGAGGAATGGGACAAGCGTAGAATCTCCTAGAAGACGTTTAGGTGGAAATATAAGAATGAATCTGCAGCTAAACGCTAAATAAAAGAGACAAAATGAGTAAAGCAGCTATAATAATAATAAAACAGAAGTCATCATTTATCTGCTGCCAAACTTTACTCAACAAATTAGAACATAAACACAAAGTAACAAATTCAAACTGTTCTCCATCACAAACAACTTTTCCACACACGTCAACATTGTTCACCTATTTTCTGTCACTTCGGCTGTTTCCGCAGCTAAACAAACACATGCTAGTTGGCAGCTGGCTCCATTTTGGTTGATAATTCTTTAATGAGGAATGCATTAAGCATCGAGATGAGAACAAACTTGAAGGATTTAGTTTTTGACTTCCTGATTTGTTGGAGCGCTCTTCATGACTTTGTGCTGAGTGTTTTTACTCTGAACTTCTAAACATACAAGAAATAAAATGTTTGTTTTTCACAAAGTTCAACGTTTTGTTCAGCACATCCAGCGACTGTTGCAAATGTAAATGTTCAATGTTTTCCTCACAGAAACCTGCGCACATTTCAAGAAATCCATCAGAGGTTTGAGTTTAGTAAATCAGTGAACATCAACAGATCCAATGATTTGGATTCAAAAGATCCAAAACTCCACAGAAACCAGTTTGAGCTCAACGGAGACATTTTTGTCCATTTTATAGTCAAACACAAAGACATTTAAATCTAAATCATTCTTTGGACATCAAAAATCTTATGACTGTAATTAAATCTTTTTATTTTTAAAGTTTCCAAAACTCATGTTTCCATCAAATCACAAAGTTTTGTTAACGAATGTGAAAGTTGATGTTAAATAGTTCAAAGCTTCATTTCAAAGTGAACCTTTGGTTCAGTGTTTGTCAGAAATGTTTGGTTGTGAAGCTCAGGCTTTAGATCAGGGGTCACCAACGTGGTGCCCGCGGGCACCCTGGTGCCCCCAAGGACCATTTGAGGTGCCCTCGGACCTGTTCTAAAAATAGCACAACTCACTACTAAGCTGCATTTAAAATTTAATTTTATTCAGTTGTTATTCTTCTTTTGTATTTATATATATTTTAAAATGTCTATCTTAAAAATATGTTCTTAAAAATATGTTTATTATACATTTTTTTCAATTTACGCTTTGTTATTTCTGAAGAGTTTATCAAACTGGTGCCCTTTGTATGACTCCGTAGCCACGAAGTAGCTCTCAGTTTCGAAAAGGTTGGTGACCCCTGCTTTAGATGATGGATGGACAGACAGACAATAAACAGATGTTTGAATGATCCAGAGGAACAGTTCAAAAACACATCTGGAAATGTTTCAACATAGAAACTACTTTCATGTTTTGAAACACTCAAATGTTTTTTCATCCAAAAGTGTTTTTGTGTTTGTGTTTTTTGACTGAACTCACAGAGTTGAGATGTTTTCAAAGTCAAAATGATTTTCTTTCCTTCATCAGCAGCTAAATGTAGAATATTTGATGCTTCATGGAGTCACATAGTGTTTCATCAAACAGCTGCTTGTGCTGCTGTTTTAAATTGTGTCCTAAATGTGAAAAGTGATGCGAGGACATCATGTGATTGTCCACTCTGAAGACTTTAGAGAAAGACAAACAGAGGTTTCTGTGAGACACTTGAAGCTGGACGTGTTCATTGAAGTGTTTCTTGTGAGCAGACTCCAACATGTCTCTGGTCTCAGACTCAAACACTCGGGACACATCAGCTGAAATAAAGTCCACTTTGCTGCAAACATCTGCTGTGAAAACAAAGTGGAAACATGAACGCAGCAGGAAAAGTGATTTTGAACGCTGCACACAAGATGACTTTTCTGTGGATCATCAGTGGAAAATATTGTCCACAAGTGATTTCAGCAGCATGTGGTGGTTGAGGCCAGTGTTCCTTTAACAGCTGTTTCCTCTTGCTCACATCTGTTTGACAGAATCAAAGGAGTGAAATAGTTAGAAATGTGTTCCAGTTTGATCCAGGTGAAGTTGAAGAATTCAAAGTGAAAGAATTCAACAAGAGCCTCAACAGTCTTCTACTCTCCATCATGTTCAGCCTCTGGATTGAGACGTTTCAAACTGAAAAGTTCATTTCCTTTGGCTTCCAATGATTTTAGCAGCTCAAGTCTTTTTTCATTGACTCCTTTAAGAATAGATTTGGACTTGTTCTTAAATGTTGTGTTTGAACACCTTCACTTTGTTGTTTATGGATGTTATTTTGGAGTTTGTTGTTCAGCACATTGGTCAACTCTTGTTGTTTAAATCTGCTTTATTAAACAAAGGTAAAATATAAAGATAAAAAGATGCATTAAGTAAATGGGGGAAGGGGGTTCCCAGGAATTAAAACACCCGAAAGGTTACCAAATTGCTAACAAAAAAAAACATAGGAGGTTAGACCAAAGTTACTGGAGGTTAGACCAAAGTTACTGTAGAAAAATAAGACATTAAAAAACTATAAAGACATACTAAATGTATACTAGAAAGTTCCGGAGAAACTTTGACGAGGGCTGCCAGGCTGTTGCCAGACATCTTGAATCAAAATGGCTCCAAATGTTAATCAGTTCTAGAGATACATCTGATAAATACTTTCTATGAGTTTCAAACAGTACCAACAGTGAGTATGTTTTCATCAGATTCTAAATCATGTGACTTGACAGCAGCAGTTTGTGTGAGGAGTGTTCTCCCATTCATTTTCAATGGGGAAATATGGCAACTTTGTTAGCAAAATACATCGCCATGGTAACTCCGATTGCTTAGAAAAGTAATAGCACACATCTCTGAGTCGGGCCGGTCGTTTTGATATAACTTTTGTGGGGGTTCACTTTGTGGTTCGGTCCGTATTAAAGTTGAAAAAGATAACTTTTTCTGGTGTAGAATAATAAGTGGGCAGTAACCAACTAGTTCCTGGATTTGGAGATTCATTACGTCTTTGTTCGCAAATTACGTTGCCATGGTAAGTCGAAATGCCAATAAAAGTAATAGCACACATCAGGGGGCCGAGCCAGTCGTTTTGATATAACTTTTGTGGGGGTAGACATTGTGGTTCGGGCCGCATTAACGCTCAACGACAATGTAGACACACGTTCGAGCACAATAACAATAGGTGGCTTCCATGCATTTACATGCAATGGCAGCCCCCAAAAACAAAAGAGAAAAAAAAACAGCAAAGTATCAAAAAAACTAGCAAAACATTATAAGGTAGTGAGGCGTGTGAAGAAGGAGAAACAAACTGATCTGCAAGCAGTTGCCTTTAATCCTTCGAGCGTCAAAACCAGAAACAGAATGAATGGATTTACACACAAACACTTCTTCTTCTTCACCTGCTCAACCTGGGGAGCACCTCGCTGGCTCCTCCTACTGGGTGAGAGAGATGAGGCCACATACCTCACCAACACACCACACAGCCCCCCCCCCGAACACCCAGAAGGGCAAATACAAAACATATCAGTCTCTCACAGGGGGCCTAATCAACCTGCCGAACCGACTGCGTCGACTCGGGGGCGGAGAAACAGCTGGCACCCGTGCAGGAACAACATTTTGTGCCACAGGGGGAGGAACACAGTTGGGGGGAGAAAACGGAAGATGGGGTCGAGCAGGAGGGCGGCCGCGTCTAGGAACCTGAGCCGGCAACACCTCTTCATCAACCAACACATAGGCTGGCTTCAGGCGGTCCACTGTAACCAGCTCTCTACGCCCACCCATGTCTAAAACAAAACTTTTCGCGCCTCTTTCGAGCACCCGAAACGGCCCGTCATACGGAGGCTGAAGGGGCGAACGGTGGGCGTCACGTCGCACAAAAACAAAACGGGCAGACCGGAGTGCTGTGGGCACAAACGCCTGCGGGAAACAATGGTGCACAGGACCCGGAACCAAAAGACTACTCTGCGAATAGGGGTCCACCGCTTCGGGGAACCGCGGAGCGGCAGCGTCTAACAAAAACTCCCCTGGGATTCGTAAAGGCTGACCAAAAACCAACTCGGCTGATGAAGCGTTGAGGTCCTCCTTAGGAGCTGATCGCAACCCAAGCAGCACCCACGGCAAACGCTCCACCCAGCCAACGTCTGTTAGCGCAGCACGTAACGCCGCCTTAAGAGACCGATGGAAACGTTCAACCAACCCGTTAGCCTGAGGGTGGTAGGCGGTAGTGCGATGCACCTGCACCCCCAAGGAGCGCGCCATCTCGGACCAGAGCCCTGAAATAAACTGGGGACCTCTGTCTGAAGTGATGTCCGAGGGCACACCAAAACGGGCAACCCAAGTGGAGAGGAACGCACCAGCCACGTCGGAGGTAGTTGTGGAAGAAAGAGGAACGACCTCCGGCCACCTGGTTGTGCGGTCGACCACTGTAAGCAGGTGTGTGAAACCCCGTGATGGGGGCAGGGGACCAACTAAGTCCACATGCACGTGGTCAAAACGCTTGGCTGGAATGGGAAATGGTTCCAGTGGTGCCTTAGTGTGCCGGTGCACCTTGGCACGCTGACAAGCCACGCAAGCCGCTGCCCAACTCCTCACCTCTCTGCGTAAACCAGGCCACACAAAACGTGCGCTGACTAGTTTCACAGACGCGCGCACACCTGGGTGCGAGAGAGAGTGAACAGAGTCAAAAATGCGGCGGCGCCAACCTGATGGAACCACTGGGCGTGTCCGGCCTGTGGAAACGTCACACAGGATCAAAGGACCGCCCTCTCCCAATTTGACCTCCTCTAGCTTAAGCCCTGAAACGCCGGCACGAAGGGCAGTTATATCAGCGTCTCCCGGTTGGTCAGCGGCCATGGCAGAAAAATCTACCCCGAGGAGCACAGGACAAACGAGCACCCGTGACAGACAGTCTGCCACTGAGTTGGATTTTCCAGCCACATGGCGGACGTCCGTTGTAAACTCTGAAATGGCCGCCAAGTGCCGTTGCTGACGTGCTGACCAGGGCTCCGAAACTTTAGACATTGCAAACGTGAGTGGTTTGTGGTCCACATAAGCCGTAAATGAACGACCCTCCAGCAAAAAACGAAAATGCCGTGTAGCTAAGAATAGCGCCAACAACTCGCGGTCAAAAACGCTGTACTTGCGCTCGCAGTCCCGCAATTTACGGCTGAAAAATGCCAACGGCTGCCATGCGTCGCCAACGCGTTGCTCTACAACGGCCCCCACAGCTATATCCGAAGCATCAGTTGTCAACGCAATCGGGGCCTCTGAATCTGGATGGGCTAGGAGTGCCGCACTAGCTAACGCGGACTTAGCACCATCAAAAGCAGTGATCCGGTCCGGGGTCCAAACCACTGTGTCAGTCGCCTTCCTCGAGCGCAGGGCCTCGTAGAGAGGCTGCAGGAGATGGGCTGCATTGGGAATGAACCTGTTGTAAAAGTTCACCATGCCCAAAAACTCCTGCAACTTTTTAACCACCAGAGGACGTGGGAACTCTGCCACCGCCTGCACCTTGGCAGGCAATGGAACTGCACCCTGCGCGGAAATTCGATGACCTAAAAAATCGATCACCGGTAAACCAAACTGGCACTTAACCGGATTAATGATCAAGCCATGTGCATCCAAGCGCTGAAAAATTTCTTTCAGGTGCAACAGGTGCTCCTCGGTTGACGAGCTGGCCACCAAAATGTCGTCCAGATAGACAAACACAAAATCGAGGCCACGTAACACGGAGTCCATCAGCCTTTGAAAAGTCTGTGCTGCCCCCTTTAGTCCAAACGGCATGCGGAGGAACTCAAAAAGCCCAAAGGGGGTGATTACTGCAGTTTTAGGTACATCGCTGGACTGCACTGGGACTTGATGGTAGCCGCGCACCAGATCCACCTTAGAAAAAATGGAAGCACCCGACAACCGAACAGAAAAGTCCTGAATGTGCGGAATGGGGTAGCGATCAGGCGTCGTCACGTTATTTAAACGGCGAAAATCGCCACATGGGCGCCACGACCCGTCTGCTTTTGGTACCATGTGAAGGGGGGAGGCCCACGGGCTGTTAGAGCGTCTAACAATACCCAACCTCTCCATGGTACCAAACTCCTCTTTAGCGATGGCCAGTTTAACAGCGTCGAGGCGGCGTGCACGTGCGAAAACGGGCGGTCCCGTAGTAGGGATGAAATGCTCGACCCCGTGTTTAGTTTCTGAAGAGGAAAAAGCAGGTGTAGTTAGAGAGGGGAATTCTGCCAACAAACCTTGAAAAACATCTCCTGAAACTAAAACATTAGCATGAGTTAGCGGCCCAGCCCCCCCAGACACACATGGGAAAGTTGCAAAAGTTACAGCGTCAATAAGTCTGCGGTTAGCAACATCTACTAACAGTCCATGAGCACATAAAAAATCTGCACCGATAATAGGAACAGTCACTGAGGCAACAACAAAGTCACTCAAACCGTATTTTTCGGACTATAGGTCGCACCCGAGTATAGGTCGCATTGTCCAATTATTGCCAAAGAATTGGAAAAATCCATATATAGGTCGCACCTGAATATAGGTCGCACCTGAATATAGGTCGCACCTACGTCAAAATGTGGACCGTGTTTAGCTCTGCTGCAAATGTCTCTTCCACAGGAGCGCACAGCAAGGCTTTTAAGAAGATTAACACTTAAAAACAATTAATTGTTTGATAAAAATTATAGCAAATATGTGTCTGAGCTGAACTTTTCTTTAATAAATGAATAATTTTAGCAGGATAAACACCTAAAAAATATATTTGTTAGCTGACATTATTGTAAGAGTGTGTCTCAGTTTAATTTTTGTTAATAAATGATTACAAATCAGCTTATTTTATAAAAAGCCATAAATAGGTCGCACCTGAATATAGGTCGCAGGGCATGAAAAAATGATAAAAAG
>JBBPBX010051922.1:0-24400 GCA_038048925.1 Garcialebias charrua
GTAAGAAACATCACACTACAGTACAGGTAGTCCCTGACTTACGAGCGAGTTCCGTCCCTAGGGGGCGCTCGTACGTCAAAAATTCGTAAGTAGGATCACATAGTAAAAAAATTTTTTTTTTTTTTTAAGAAATGAATACATGTACAGTACTGTACAGTCACAAGCACTTAGCCTATCCTAACACAGTTTTTAAAGATGAAGGAATGAGTTGAATTGTCTCCCTTTCACATAAAGGGAGCTAGCTCCCTTTATGTGAATGGAGCCTGCAGGGAGGAGGGAGACAATTCAACTGACTCCTTCATCTTTAAAAACTGTGTTAGGATAGGCTAAGTGCTTGGTGACTGTACAGTACTGTACATTTATCTATTTATTAAAAATAAAAATAAATACTACTGTATATACTGTATATTTTTAATTAAATAGATAAATGTACAGTACTGTACAGTCACCAAGCACTTAGCCTATCCTAACACAGTTAAGGAGTCAGTTGAATTGTCTCCCTCCTCCCCAGCAGGCTCCATTCACATAAAGGGAGCTAGCTCCCTTTATGTGAAAGGGAGACAACTCAACTCACTACTTCATCTTTAAAAACTGTGTTAGGATAGGCTAAGTGCTTGGTGACTGTACAGTACTGTACATGTATTCATTTATTTATTTATTTTTTTTTTTAAACGTGATGCATATTCGTAAGTCCGGGACCTCGTAAGTAAGAGCGCTCGTAAGTCGGGGACTACCTGTATAAGTTATTCATTTTATTGTCTTCAAAAATCATGAATCTTAAACTGAGATCCATTAAAAGTATTGGAATACTATTTCAGTCACCTGAAGTCCAACTTCTTACCTGTTTAAACTCTAATAGTGTTCCTGTTGTGAAGTCTGCCTGAGTTATAGATCTTTAAAAATGGCTGGGTTTACTCACTCATTTTGACTCATCTAAATTTTTATAGCACAATTCTTCAGCTTTTTGTTATTTTGGTCTACATCGCTTGATGTGTACCGCTACTGAAAGTCACAAAGCACTGGTCCTGAGTGAGCCTCATGGTCTTGTGTGTTGTATTGTTTTATTCAAAGCTGCAGGAGGAATAATGAATCTCAAATTGTAACAGAAACAGGAGAATGATGAAAAGAAACAAGTGTTCTACACAGATGATGCATTCTTAATTAGGGTGTCTTTACGTAGTGGTACACTCAGCAGTAAAGCCCTGTGTAGATAATAATTAGTATTATGTAATGATCAATTAATTTCAGTTTATTGCCCAAGTGATTTAATTCATTGTAGTAATCAGCTCAGGATTTCTATCTGCTGAACAAATGAGTCAGAGGGGAGTACCGGTAGTCTTTCAGTTTGATGAAAATGTGAGGATCAGTTTTACATCATGTTGAAAAGTCTTTTGGTACATCACATATCAGCTGTAAAGTATTTTCTACTGCTGTCCAAATCTTGGATAATGTCCTCCTTTTTAATGGTAAATGGAGCTTACTTATATAATAATAATAATAATAATAATAATAATAATAATGAATTCAATTTATAACGCGCTTTTCATTAGTGAAAATCTCAATGCTCTACACACATTGAATGCTACACACATTCATACACCGGTAGCGGCAGACTACCATGCAAGGTGCTTTCCAGTCCTACCGGGAGCAACTCGGGGTTAAGTGTCTTGCCCAAGGACACAACGACACATGGTGTGGGGAACCGGGATTCGAACCGCCAACCTTCCGATCGGGGGACGACTGCCATTACCACTACGCCACGGCCGCCCCGCTTATATATATATAGCGCTTTCCAGCCCCCTATGAGGGGCCCCAAAGCGCTTCACAGTACCAGCCATCCACCCATTCATACACACATTCATACACCGGTAGCGGTAGCCTGCCTTGCAAGGCGCTGCCTGTCCTACCGGGAGCAACTTGGGGTTAAGTGTCTTGCCCAGGGACACAACGAGGAGGGACCTTCCGTTCCTGAGACGGCTGCCCTGCCTCTACACCATCTCGGCCCCAGGCCCCATAACACCACAGTCAGTGCCGTGGTTCTTGTTGCTTTCGACTGCTGGACTTGCAGATGATTTTGCAGCATACAACAGAGCTGACTCGCTGGATGTCACAAACCCAAAAACTATCTTTGGTTGAGAGATGAACGGCTTCAGCTTCTTTAGAAAATTGTATGTATTGTTGTGGATATTGGTGCTTTTGGTCCAGGACAGTTTATTGTTGGTAATTTTAGTCATTGATCATCTCCACACAAACCTCTCCAATGGAATCGAGGATCGCTGGTTCCATGGATGGAAACGGAAAACGGACTAGTTCCTTTGTCTTTGGAACGCTGAGCTGTGTACACGTATATATGTGCATATGTGTACATATGTGTATATGTCAGCAACAAATCCTCTTGTTACTCATTAGCTTTAAGGTCATGTGCAGTAATCTGGATTATAAAAAACTTGTAAGGTCACTGTACAGTTGAAACCAGAAGTTTACATACACTGTTTAAAAAGACTTGTATTTTTTCACGCAGTCGGATGTGAAATCAGAATAAACTTTTCCCATTTTAGGTAAATTAAGATTACCAACATTTTTTTCTATTTGCAAAATGCCAGAATAATGAGAGAGATCATTTTTAAGGCAGTTTTTGTTACTTTCTTCAAAGCCAAAAGTTTAAATACCCTTCATTAGTATTTGGTACCGTTGCCCTTAACCTGTAAGACTTGAATCAAACGTTCTGGATCTCCTTCCACGAGCTTCTCTCAATAGTTGGCAGGGATTTTGGCTCATTCCTTCAGAGAGAACTGGTGTTCCTGACAGAACTGGTGGAACTGGGCCATGTTTGTAGGCTGCCTTGATCACACGTGCCTTTTCAGCTTTGCCCATAAATTTTCAATAGGATTGAGATCAGGGCTTCATGATGGCCACTCCAAGACAATGGCCCTCATGCACAAAAATGTTCTTATTCTAATCCTAAATTCCTCCTACTTTTGTTCGTACGAAGCGTTCGTACGAACATGCCACGTCAGAACCAACAAACTCTTCTATCCACAGGAAAAGCGTGTAAACGGGCTGCTGAAAGGTGATGAATTCCACCTGTTCTACTCACCTGCGCGTGCTCGCGTGAATGTAATTTACATAATTTCCACCCCTCAAAACACCATATAAGGCCACGCTTCCTGCCTTCTGACAGCAGGAAGTGTCCATTCATTCAAACACATGAAGTAAAATGAGGAACTTCACGCGTTCGGAGATCTGCTCTCAGTCGCGCTGTGGCTACCCCCCCCCCCCTGCAGGTGTCGGATGGTCAAATATCTTTAATGTTAGTGTAAAGTTTGTAAACAACTGTGTAGTTTCACTTATTCAGAAGAGCTGTGGCGCACCGCTACCCCCCCACCCCCCGCAAGTGTCGGATGTGTTTTTCAACAGAAGCATTTTAAAATGTCTCTAAACTACAGTTAACTTCATATTAATATTGTAGTGCATGCTGTGTGTCCCGTGGGTCGTACAGTATCAGAAATCAAGAATAAATGGTTTGATCTGAAAATGGCTTCAAACAAACGTCTCGCCGCAGCACGACAGGTGGACAGTCTGCGAGATGGAGCAGACTGACAGCAAGACGCGCGATGATCCACACTCAGAACACAGATGACAGTGCGCCCGCAGTCAACAGGCAGCTTAAATAAAAAATGACATGAAACGAATGAATAAGCCGGCTTCGCTTTGTTCTCCCCTCTCTCTGCGGTGCTGGGTGTGTGTGTGTGTGTGTGTGTGCGTGTGTGTGTGTCTGCTCGACAGTCGCGCGGCGTGGGGGGGGGCATGCCGACACTGGCGCGGGGGGACCCCGTGCCCACTGTTGGCACGGGGTGGGGGGGCGTGTGCCACACCACGCGCGGGGGCGCACGGTGGTCGAGTGGGGCGCGGGGGGGGGGTTTGAAGCCGCTTTCTTTTAATTTAACATATTTGTGTCGTTGCATTTAATTCTTTTTAAACTCAGAATATTTTCTAAATAACGAAATATAAGTGATTAGTGATGGAAATCCATCTGGATAACGGCGGACCGACTGCTCGTAAAATATACGACAGGTCCAGACCACACGTACATTTTGTTCGTATCTGAAAAAAATCTTAGGATACGAAAACATTGTTGGATGCCACAAATGATCCTTAATCACTCGTACGCACAGGATAAGCACATATCTGTGCGTACGAACGGTTTGTGCATGAGGCCCATTGACTTTGTTCTCCTTGAGCCACTCTGTAACCAGTTTGCCAGTATGCCACTCTGTAACCAGTTTGCCAGTATGCCACTCTGTAACCAGTTTGCCAGTATGCTTCAGGTCGATGTCCATTTGAAGACCCAAGCTCTAACTTCCTGGCTGAAGTGTTGAGATGTTGCTTCAGTATTTCCACATAAGGTTATTTCCTCGTGATGACATCTAGTGTGTGAAGTGCACCAGTCCCTCCCGCAACAAACAACCCCACAACATAATGCTGCCACCCCCGTGTTTCACAGTCAGGATGGTGTTCTTATGGTACGTCCTGACCAAACGCGTTTTCAACGGCAGGAACGTCCAGTTTACATGCAAAGTCAATGGGGGACGCACCTCCAGCTTTTTTAGTTTAATGATTAGTTTAATGATAATAGGTGCTCTGGATGTAAGTTTAATGATAATAGGTGCTCTGGATGTAAGTTTAATGATAATAGGTGCTCTGGATGTAAGTTTAATGATAATAGGTGCTCTGGCCTCATGCATTTCCTCAAACTCGTCATGGTGCAAGTCTGACACACACTGATAGCCTCTTGTTGTTTTCCTTCCTCTAGGTTCAGACTGGCCTCATATGTTTCCCACGCCCCCCTCCCTGGAGCAGCACACCATGGGCTACTCGCCCATGAACATGTGCAGCAAGGAGTACAGCAGCATGGAGTCCAACCTGGGCATGACCTCCCTGGACGGCACCTCAACTCTGGGAGGCGACTTCAAGATCGAAGTGGAGGAGAGCTTCTGCAGCCCCAAACCCTCTGACATCAAGGTGGGTCTGGGCCTGTTGCTGTTTATGTCCAAGCAGCTGAGACGGCTGACATTAATGATCACCGTATAATTTCCTTCGGGATCAATAAAGTATCCATCTATCTAATGGGGTGTCAAATTGAAATACAGAGCGTGAGTTTAATGCCAGAGTCATATGAAGTGAACGATGGGCTTATTTTGAAGCGATCAAGTGGCCAAATGTCAAGAACTTCCCTGTAGATCAGGAATTTTGTTACATTTCAATCACAAGAAGTTTCCACTCAGATCGAGTTGTCACAACGAAGACTCGGACTTCTTCTGAAGTCGAGAGCAGAATTTGACACGTTGTGCACTTTTTATATGAATATCATTAAAGTACTTACCGGTAAAATTTAAAAGCCCAGCATTTTCACTAGTATAAACCTTGTGTATTTTTCATGCGTCATTCTATTTTTAAAGGGCAGAACGAAAAGTAGTTTTTCCACAATGTACATTGTTTTTAATTATTTCTTTTTCTTCTGCAGGATTATTCTTTTGTGCACAAGCCAGAGCTGTGTCCGGCGTTTGTAGGCTGCTCCATGTTTGCCCCTCTGAAGACGCTGCCCAGCCAGTGTCTCCCGCCGGTCAAAGTACCAGAGGAGTGTGTGTACCGGCCCATCTGGACCGTGGGCAGGGAGCTGGGGAACCCAGGGCCTGTGATGAACTTCCTCAGCAAAGACAGGTATGCAGCTGGACATGCATATTCTTCCAGGGTAACTGTCTACAGTATTTCTTAAATTTCTCCTCGGCCTTGTTGTGAAAGTCTCCACTCTGCCTGGATGTTGAACGTTCTCTTCTCTGTCCACAACTGTTCTCTCACTGGACGCCACCTTAGCAGGCAGCTCCATTTCCCATGCATGACTGCCTGAGGCAAAGCAGGGAAATGAGTTTAAAATACCTTCTTGGTTGAAGATGAGGATTATCACTCAGCAGCTCCATGCTGCCTCACTTCTCATAGCAGATTGGTGTCTTTAGTATACCTGCCACTGCTCCTCCTATTTTCTGCTGTTTCCCATTCAAAGAGAAGTTCCCTTTTTTATTTGTAGAAATACAAAAGTCCCTCAAAACTTCACGGTACGTTTTCCACAGACTTGCTGTATCACCGTTTTTCAAAGTAAGAGTGGACATGACACACAACTGGCACAAATAGAAGCCTAAAGTGTAAAATGTTTCTTTTCTGCCTACAACTTCTTAACGTTGCATAAAACTTGATGAAGAAGCAAATGAACACACGTTTCTGTTTAAACATGTTATGGAGTGAAGCTTGGTGTTTGGAGAAGATTTTAAAAAGCAGCGCAGGATCCCATGTTAAATGTGCAGTGGCTGGAGAGAGGGTTTTTCAAAGTCAAAGTCAACTTTATTGTCAGAACTGCAATATGTACAGGACATACACAGGATTGAAATTGTGTTTCTCTCAGTCCCTCGGTGCAACAGTAACCATTTAAACACTAAAACACTAAAACATTTAATAATCATACGGTAAGCATAAAATAGTAAAAGTGTAACACTGTCCTGAGTTTTTTTTTTCTGAGGCTTCCTTCCAGTGGGAGTTTTTCCCCGCATGCAGTGAGTAACATAATGCCCCCCTTCTCGTTTGCTCTCATACACTTTCTCTCCCAGCCCTCACACAGTTGCTTACCAACTCAAAAATAGCCCCTTTCCTCAGAGGGACTACTTGTTGAGACGTTTATTGAGTCGTCTTGTGTTTCTGCGGTCTCTCTCTTATTTTCCTGAGTTTTTGTTCACTTGTGTTTGAACTGGACAGTCTAAGCCTGCTCTGCATTCCTTCTGAAGTAAATATTGAGTCCTTAAGCCTTAAAACGTTAAAGGTTCAGTCTGCAGTTTTTGGTAGAACGCAGCACTTAGGAAAATTTTCATCTTGGAAAGCCTTCTGGTCCCTCCCCACTCAGAGCCATACATGGCTCAGCTGTCGGTGAAATTCAGCTCTGCTTCCGAATGCTCCGTCTCCATTGCATGTCCTATCAGCAGCTGCGAAGTTCTGTGATTATATGTTAATAAAACGTTCTAAAAAATAAAATAAAAACAGGGAGCGCTGGTCCAGCACACCAGAACACCATGAAATCTGCTGAGCCGCGCGCAGCCACGTTGGACATGAGTTAAATTCGCTCGTGACAAATTCATTCATTTCCTCAATGTTTCTGTCATGACTCAGCGGAGGATGAAGCGATCACTTGACTTTTGGCAAAAAAACAAAAGAAAAGTCCAGATCAGGGATGAAGAAGGGGAATTTAATACATTTGTGTCACATACAAAACAGTTTTGCATCGCTTTGCAATTATTTCAACGAGAACCTGCGCGGCCGCTGCGGGCTGGGACGGGGGGGGGCGTGGGTTAGGAGCGTGAGAAGTGAGAAGCTCTGTTTTTATTGGCTGGTTAACGGCGGGTCACTGTGGCTTTTTTGAAATTCTTATTTACCACCTGGAGAAGCAAGGGGACTATAGTTTTTTTCAGAGATTACTTTGTCTAACATCAGTCTGTCAGGAGATAGTGACAGAGTGAAGAAATATGTTAAAAATATATTTTTAGACAACTTACAGACTGCACTACAGAACTGCAGCTTTAAGAGTCTTCTCAAGCTTAGTGAGACACCTGGAATCTATTTGATCACAAATAATAAAATAAATGTTGCAGTTTAAAGAAAACTCAACAAACACATGATGTCATGTTGAAAACAGTTCAGGTGTTTGTGTTTTTGACCTAATGGTTTTGTCCCTCTGTCTCTTTCAGTAATATCCCCAGTGTGGGCAGCACCATGGAGCAGGAGTACAGCCAGACCTACACCCCTCAGACCTACACTCCCTTTATGTCCAACAGTGCTCCACCCAGTAACAGTGGCAACGGCATCCTGCCCTCGCCTGCCACACCGCGCTTCTCAGCCCCCACCCCACGCACACCTCGCACCCCGCGCACGCCTCGAGGCCCCTCGAGTGTTCAAGGCTCATTAAAATATGAGAATTCTGACCTGTACTCGCCAGCGTCCACACCATCCACATGCCGACCTCTGAACTCTGTAGAGCCCGCCACTGTGCCCTCCATCCCTGAAGCCCACAGCCTCTACGTCACGCTCATCCTCTCCGAGTCCGTCATGAACTTCTTCAAGGACTGTAACTTCGACAGCTGCTGCATCTGCGTGTGCAACATGAATATAAAAGGAGCTGATGTGGGCGTGTACTTGAGCGACCCGGTCGGCGAGGCCCAGGAGCCGTGCAGCTGCGGCTTCAGCGCCGTGGTCAATCGGCGTTACGGGAACAGCTCGGGGCTCTTCTTGGAGGACGAGCTGGACATCATCGGCCGCGGCTCAGACGTCAGCAGGGAGGCAGAAAAACGCTTTGAGGAGCTGCGGCTCTCTTCGCTCGAGAAATATGGAGTTGGAAGAGGGGACCGTGTCCCGGACGAGCTCATTCTGCTGCTGCAGGACCAGTGCATGAATCCATTTTCACCTCTTTCAACAGTGGAGACTGACACCGTGACGCGGGGGCCGAGCAGGGCCCCTGGACCCCCCTCTGTTAGGGTGGAGGAGAGGGACTACCACAGTGACTGCTACATGGCGCTGGAGCACGGCAGGGAGTTCATGGACAACATGTCGGGCATTAAGGTGGACAAGGCGTTGGTGAAGAGCACCTGCCTGCATCCCTGGGACAAACAAAACGGTGCGTGGGCAGCACATTTTTCTTTTAATCAGTCCAAACGTATAAATACAATCGCATAAAAATTATATACAGCAAGATGTTCCATCACTCTTGATCCGGTAACTGAAATAGTTCAGTTTCTGTGTAAAAGTTATAAATAATATCTTACCTGCTGTAGATCATGGTTTTGTGATGCCGATAAATGAAAAAGCCTCGACTAGGCCTGTCGTGATGAACAATAAATCAATTAATCACAAGATGAATGAAAATGATCAACCTCGTTTTCATTTATCAGCTTTATCATTTCTTCATGTCTCTTTCTACTGAAGACACTGGATGACCAAAAGGCTCAACGTCCATGCCCTTTCTCTTTAAAATCCATTTTAACCATCCAAAATCGTGTTTTTGGATGGTTAAAAGCAGCTAAGCTGAGAAGCTAAGCTGAGAAGTTAAGCTAACAGGCCGACCTCGGGAAAAAAACCTCCGTCTTGTCGAAGCTCCAAAATTCACAGTTGAAACCTGTGCCTTTGTGTAAAAATTTGTTTTTCGCTGCAAAAAGAAGCTGAGAACTTGTTTATTGATTTTTTTTTTTTTATTATTAAAAGCTTTGTGTGAAAAATGCTATGCTAAAGAGCTCAAACCCCACCGAGCGTCCACCATTTGGAGAACTGAAGAGAAACAGCCCGTGTCACGTCAAGGGGCCTCCTTCCCATTTTTCTTAAAGAGACACACTGCTCACTCCCTCACTATCCATCCTTTGGTTCAAACGGTTTTATGCTGCCATCCAGTGGTAAAAAAATGTACTACACTCAAAATTAACCAACATTTCTTCTTCAATTTGACAATAATTACTAAATATTGTCAAATTTCAAACAATAGTATCGTTTATCACAATAATTTCTGAGACAATTAATTACCCAGCAAAATTTGTTATCGTGACAGACCTAGCCTTCACTGGGACTTGTGATTGGCTTGGAACATCTGTAATTAATACCGTATTCGTCCGAGTTTAACACGCTCCGGTGTATAACACGCATTGTCCAATTATTGCCAATATATTGGAAAAATCCGTAAATAACACGCTTCGTTGTATAACGCACATCTACTATGCGTCACTGCTACGTGACGCGTCAGCGCCTCATTTGCCCTGTTTAAAATGGCGGCCACAGAAGCGAGCGAGTACGAAGGACTTCACAAGAAAACACGGTAAAAACAATTGTTTCTTTGCGAGAAAAAATATATTTCTTAGCTGACTTTATAGCACAAGGGTTCCTGAGCTTAACCGTTTCACGAAATGTTCAAATCAGCTGGATTTTAAAAAGTAGTTCGCCGATTTGCATGCAGGCGGGTGGGACGGCTTTATTTCTTTAAATTTAGCTAAATAAACGCTTAAAAAATATATTTCTTAGCTGACTTTATAGCACAAGGGTTCCTGAGCTTAACCGTTTCACGAAATGGTCAAATCTGCTGGATTATAAATTGTTTCGGTTTGACTTCTTCCAAATTGGTCGCGTGCGCTACTAAAATAAATTGATAAAAAATTGAATTTTATCTCAAATGTCTTATACAGCTAATAATTTGTAAATGACCACCAAATTACGCTCTGTAAGTTTCAAGAAAATCTGCGGTGTGGTTTATGAGTTATCTTGCTAACAAAAACAGCGAACAACATAGCTAACAGCTGTGCACCTACATACAGCTAGCAGCTACATCCAGAGCAGGAGGCGGGCAGCGACAGAGTCAGTCCGACCAGAGGAGGCTTTTTTCGGACACATGAGCTAGAAACGGTCTGGAAGTGGCCCCCCTAGCGGACAAAAGTGGTACTGTACCATTTTTTGCCCAAAATGAAAAACGGTGAAATCAGAGCCAAAAATGGGTCTAAAAATACTGTATGGGGAAAAAAAAACAAATAACACGCTTCGGTGTATAACATGCAGGACATTCAAATGAGCAAAAAAACTGTGTTATACTCCGACAAATACTGTAGTTTCAAATTATTACACACAACATCACGTCAAAATGGCAGAAATATTACGTGAATATTTTTGCTTTTAGGTTTTTTATTGCTTTGCTTTTGCTTATGTTAAATCATTTAGAGATCTTGGAGTGAATAATAAAATAAAACGGTGTCCAGATGAATCCACAGGTTTTGACAGCCTAAGTGTTTGCCCAACGTTGGTTTTAATATTTATTTTACAGTATTATCTTTTAATTTATTGCTTCTCCGTGCCTGTGCTCCTCAGCCGTGGACGTCAGCTCACTGTGCTCTCAGGACGTGCTGCGGGTGCTGATGTCGCTCCAGCCTGTACTGCAGGACGCCATCCAGAAGAAAAGGACGGTGCGGTCGTGGGGCTTTCAGGGTCCTCTCACCTGGCAGCAGTTCCACAAGATGGCCGGACGTGGCTCTTATGGTAAAGCCTGTGCAAAAAAAAAATGCTTCTGGTCTCTGGTGATGTTCAGGTCAGCTCTGAGAGGAGAAGCTCTCGAGTGTTTGGATGACCTTTAATCATTGTGCACAGTGAACTAATAGATGAGCTGATACATTTTAAATATACTCTGTACCCCCCATCACACTCCAGGTACAGACGAGTCTCCTGAGCCCCTCCCCATCCCCACCTTCCTGGTGGGGTACGAGTACGACTTTGTGGTTCTGTCTCCGTTTGGTCTGCCCTACTGGGAGAAGCTGCTGCTGGATCCATTTGGCTCTCAGCGGGACATTGGGTATCTAGTCGTTTGTCCAGACAACGAAGCCTTGCTCAGCGGCTCTAAAAGCTTCTTCCGAGACCTCTCTGCTGTCTACGAGGTGGAGAATGGTTTTTCAGTGTTGGACTAACGTAAAGTAATGCAGCTTCAGTAGAATACTGGTTGTTTTTGTTTTCCAGGCCTGTCGCCTGGGACAACACCGGCCCATTTCAAGAGGCTATCCTGATGGCATAGTGCTTGTTGGGGGCAGTGCAGCCAAGACCCTGGCAGACCAGCCAGTCAGTGAGTGGTTCCTCAAGGCTGCCAGCAGCAACGACGACGCCTTCACCAAGCTCAAGCTCTATGCACAAGTGTGCCGCCACAACCTCGGTACACGTGCAGACACAGTTGTTGCTCCTTATCTGCTGCCTTCATGTTCTGCGTGGCCTCTGCTTCCTCTGGCACTTCGTGCATGTTTTCTTCAGCTCTTTGTTGCTCAGGCTCCACTTCAACACTTCTTACTTTAGTTAATATAATACAGACTTGTTTTTAAAAGGCTAGCCAGAGAACCTTGACTTTGTAAAAGAAAGAGCTTTGAAATGGCAAAGTGAGATCAGTGTAGGAGGAGGAAGAAATGGAGTGAGCTGAATATTTTTCATGCCTCCGCATCAGAGACAGCAGGAGCTGGACGCTGTGTTTTCTAGTCCGCCGTTTGGTTCTTGTGAAGCCTAGTACCGTACATCCGATGAAATGATATTTAAAGTTAGATGAACTGATTAGACTTTGATACTTCAAAGTAACTGCGACTACAAGAAAGGAACATTTTCTTAGAGTTAAAAAAACAATTATCAGAAATTATGCAAATAAGTCAAACGATACAATTTGTGGTGTTCATAGTCATGAATAGGGATGGATCCGATGCGGTATCGGCCTCCGATACCAGCATAATTTATGTATTGGATTTTTCCAATCCAACCTGCCGATATTTCCGATCCATGATGCACGTTGGCTTCAAATTATGTAATGGATTTCCTGAATGGAGGCGTGTCTCATGAACCCAGAGTAATAAGACCCGCCTCCCATTCAGGAAATCCATTTCATAGTTTGCAGCCAGCTACAACGTGAGGACTGAGTGAGTAGCGCTGTAGCTAACAGCTAGCCAACTTTTCATCGTAACATGTACGCTGTGTTGAACAGGGCTTAAAGATCTCCGGCACCCAGCCGGATTTCCGGCTTTTGACCAAACTGTAAAAAAAAAAAAAAAAACTGCTCGCGCGGCTTCACAGGAGTAGGAGTCCGTTCATGTGTGCGCGCGTGTGTTTTTGAAGCGTGCAGCTCTTGTTTGGCTGCACTGCGTGTGCAGCGAATCAAAGCCCCCCCTCCCCCGCACACACACAGCCAATGTTCCCTCGCTGCCCGGACATTCTCTGCGCACAATAAAATCTTTGCGCGCATCCAAATTAACTCGACAGCCTGCCGGTCGCCTCAACTTAAAATGATCGATGGACAGCGATTACATCCAATCACATTGAAGCTCACGTTGTTTTGACCAATCAAAATCCGGAAGGCGGGTCTTACAAGCAAGCATGTTTGTCTGCAGCTTCAGTCAGATCATGCAGAA
Source organism: Garcialebias charrua (assembly GCA_038048925.1). Taxonomy (NCBI): domain Eukaryota; kingdom Metazoa; phylum Chordata; class Actinopteri; order Cyprinodontiformes; family Rivulidae; genus Garcialebias; species Garcialebias charrua. Next base: position 12,993 of record JBBPBX010051922.1, read on the forward strand.
GTCACGGAGTTTGTCACACCGGGCAGGTACGTGGGTCAATTAGTGTTAAAACTACAGATTTTAAATCTCGTTGTTAGGTCAAGTAAAATCAGAGGTATGATAAATAATCCACACCACGTCTTTTATCTGAATAAAGTCAAATATCAACCGCGAGAAGCTGCACACTCGCACACACATGCACATACACACCGCTGAACACAAACTGTAAACAATCCCCGTCCTTTCTGAAGGAGGAAGTTATTTGTCAAGCACCAAATCTGTAGGAAAAATAAGAAAAAGATGCAGAAGCTGAACGGAGGTCAGTGCACGATAAAGTCACGTGATAAAGTCAGTGAGAGCGGGGTGATGAAGAGGAAGATCGTTAGAAGAGGAAGAGCAGAACCAGGCCAGGTGTGCAGAGGAGCAGGGCAGAACCAAGCATCAGTTCCTGAGCTCTGCAGATGTTGACCCAGGGACCAAGGAGGAAAATACACTTTTTAAAAACTTACAGTAAAATAAATATTTTGTCAATAAAAAAATAATACAGTAATGTGGAGATTTTAAACAAAAACCCTACAAGCATTAAAATAAAAATCATCTAAATTAGATACTGTATATTTATTAAAAGTGTAATACTGTCCTGAGTTTTTGCATAGTAGTTTTTGCATAGTATTAGTATGAAAGTATGAAAAGTTACACCAACACTAAAACACTAAACATTTAATAAACATAAGCATAAAATGAAATAATAAAAATTATTCATTCAGCTGGGAGTTGCAAAATCACTTATATTGAAAGCAAACTCATGGAAGTTGCTGCTGTAATCTGATTGTTTTAATAAGCCATGTAACTTTCTATGATCCCAGATTTATAACAGGTGTGTGGATAGTGCGCACATCCTGTTGCTCATAGTGGTCCTCTGTGTGCTCAGAGAGCTTGTGTGTATGCTCAGACACATGAAAAATTAGAGGGAACATTGCACACAGCTGAACATAAACAATCCCCCTCCCCCCTCCTTTCTGACGGAGGCTTTCTAAACTAATTATTGAATCAAGTTACTTACTGGTATGTAGGTAAACATAGATGTTTAACCCTTTAAAATACACCAGAATACAGGAAATGGCATCTACTTTATTCCAAATTTTCTGGGGGAGGACCCCCAGACCCCCCCATGCTTCTGATGCCATACTGGTAAGACATTTTCCATCAGAGTTTTAACAGTCTGTGCTCACAAACATTTTCACTGCACAGAAACATCTGTGTGTTAATGCTGGAGATGACTCCAGCTTGCTGGGAGTCCTAACACCAGCTCTGTGGAACTTCCCTTTAGATTGTGATACAGTATTGAGTATTCTAAATTTATTGCAGATGAATTCACTGAACTGTGTCTGTTCAATGTGGCGTTGAGTCTTTTTTTTAGTTGTTTTTGCTGCAGGGCAGTTCTCTGGGGCACATATTTTTACATTAAGTTCAGATACATTGAAACCTCATGTAAGTCATTGTTACTTGAAGCTGAATTGTTTAAAAACAGTTAATTGCACTTTTCAGAGAGCATTTTTAATAAACGTTGGCAAAATGTTACGATTTTATTTTATCAACAACACAAAAAAGTTTCAGGCTCAGGATTTTTTTTCACTTTAAGCCCTGGTTGAAGTATTTTACACTAAACCCCACAAGACAGTAACGTGCAATGTCTGCAGAGCCATAGATAGCGCCACATTAAATTGCGGTCAAGTTAGTTTTACGTTGGACATTCGAGCTCCGGGGCTTCAGCGGGACGCCACTCTCACTGAACCCAAACACAGGCATCCTGACCCGGCCGGCGGCGTCCAGTCCGACCCGCTCTGTCTGCCCGTCTAGGAGGAGGGGCAGGCTGAGAGCAGCTGACCGAAATCAGGCCACCCGCCTCAGATTGAACATGGAAAAATACATCGCCGAAGCCACGGAGCTCAAATGTTCACTGAGAAGTTGCTAAACTTCATCGTAATTAATGACCAACAGCTATCAGTTGTAGAAAATGAAGGATTTCACAGGTTGATGCTTGCAGCCAAGATCTAGTGTACCCTCCAGGAGATATTTAAACAGTAAACAATCATAAAAAAAGCATGTGAATTAAAATTGCAAGAAAACTGTATTAAAAAAACCATAAACATAAACAGCTACATTATAAAACAATGTAAAATACTAGAAACAGGAACATGTCTGTGTTGGTTTATGCCATGAACTTAGCAGATGTTTAAAATCACAGAGAGGTCAAGGTCGAGATACCGGTAGTTATTACCAGTCTGTGGACGCGCACAGCTGAGTAACACCGCCACCTTCTAAAGGAAAGAACAAAGATGTCATTGGTTTCAACGTCTTTCTTTACTTTAACTCAACTTTGTTTAACCTCCTTCAAGGCCGGTCAGTACGCGGTCAAATGGCTGCATGCGGCAGGTGGATGTATGGCAAGCCATGTTTCCATATAATCAGATTGTCAGCCGCACGCGTCCACTGACGCAATAAAAAGCTCAACACTGGCATTATGCACATTATTCTGGCCCTAATCTGGGTCTGGCTTCGGGCCCAGGTTAGACATGACAGCTCTAATGTAGACTGGACTCTTGTTAGCCATACAGGTGGTGATTGCTGTGAATGTACCTCCCTCCCTTCAGGGTGTGGTAATGTTGCGTCTCTCTTTACAGCTCCATACCTCGCGTCACAGACGTTAGACGGTTCCCTCCTCGCACAGCCCAGCGCCCCTCCCTCATCCAATCAGATGTTACAACAGTCTAGCTCCTCCTCCTGCACGTCCAGCCAGCAGGACTCCTCTGTGTCCAACAGCAGCAGCGCTTCTGGAAATGGCTCTGCGTCGTCCAACAGCCACACAGCCTCTTCAGGCCAACCTGGCAGCACAGTCCCATCTGGCAAGCCCAATTCATTCCCCCCCTTTGGAAGCATGGGAAGCCAGAGTGGACAGCTGGGACAGCAGGCTGGTTCCCAGAATGCTGCCCCCTCAGGGGACAACTCCAACAGCCAGGCCCAGGGGCCCACAGAGCCACCTGAAAGGTACGGCGTGGCTTCACGAGCGCCACACGGAAAGCTTGTTTTTAAGAATCCACGTGGCATCCTTTATCACTGAGTGGTGTTGTTAAGTGATGCATGATGCCACATGGCTTTTTAAACCTTCTGGACAAATCTCAGAAAGAAGCATAGCACTAGTTGTTTTCTTTTAATACTAAGTTTTCTTCCATTTTCTTTAGCACTTTGGAGCGGGAGAAGGTAGGCGTGCCCACAGATGGGGAGTCCCATGCTGTGATGTATCCGCCCGCCATCGTTGTTTACATTGTGGACCCCTTCAGCTATGAGGAGTCCGAGGGGAGGAGGGGCCCTCTTGAGAGGGCATCTGCCCCATGATTCAGCTCGCCCGGGAAGTGGGTCCCCCTCAGCGACAAGATCCGGGAGCTACACCACGTGAGCAGTTTCTATGTCAACCTGAGGAGAGGTTGGGACCTTGTTCCACCTTCTCTGTTGATGTAGGAGACTGTGGTCCTGTTGTCTGATTTTATCAGGACATGTTGTGCAACCAGCCCCTTCCTGTAAAATTGTTTCAGAGACAAAAACACTGCTCTGAGTTCCAGGAAATTTATGTGGAGCTTGGCATCCTGTTGGTTCCAGACCCCTTAGGCGTACTGGTTTCTGCAGAGACCTCCCCACCCAGTTTTTGATGCGGTCTGTGGTGACCAGGACTCGTGACAACACCCTCCCCAGCGTGACGCCTTTGCTGAACACTGTGGGGGCCTTCCATGGCTCCAGAGCCTTCATGCACTCTGGGCCAATCAGTATCCCCCTCGTTCGTTGAGGGGGGGCAGGTTGCATTTGTTTGTTGATCCATATCTGTGGAGGGTGCATTCTTAATAAGGCCAAAGGCATGCAGACAATAGCTGCTGCCAACAGGCCCAAGAGACATTGGCCAAGCTTGAGAGGCACCTTTTGGCCTAGCTGAAAACGTGCTAAGCAGAGGTGGAGGGATGAAACCCGTGCCTCTGAGAGCCTTGCCCTGTACAAAATGGAGTTGAGCTGTACTCCCAGAAATACGGTAATCTGGGATGGGGTCAGATTGCTCCTTTCCAGGTTTATAACGAAACCTAGAGCTTCCAGGTGAGACATCACCCTCTCTGCATGCTGCTGTGCCGGGACTCTGTTGTTTCCAAGTATTAGCAGATCGTCTATATAATTGAGAACTCTGAACCCTTGATTTTCCTCACCGGGGCCGCGTCCAGGCATTTCGTGAATGACTGGGGGACAGTTTTCAAGCCAAAAGGCATTGCCAAAAACTCAAACGCGGTGCCCTCGAAGGCAAAGCGGAGATATTTTCTGTGGCAGGGTAGGATGCTCACGTGGAAAAAAAGTCTTTCAGACCCACCGTGCAGAAGTAATCTCTCGAACGAACTGAGTGGATGACTTTTCTGAGTGTTAACATCCTGAATTTGTACGTTTTTATTCTCCTGTTCAGACCCCTGAGGTCCAAGATGGGCCTCAAGCCCTGATCCCGTTTTGGGACCAGGAAGTACTTGCTGTAATGGCCCTTTTTTACATCATGAGCAGGGACCACTCTGATCACTCCTTTCTGCATCATGGTTGAGATCTTGTCTCTTAAGACATGAGCACGGTCTGGGCTTATGGAAGATGACAGCACCCCAGTGAAAGGAGGTGGCCGCTTGTAGAACTACAGCCGGAGACCTAAGGTGACAGTGGACGTGACCCACGTGCTTGGTTTGCATGCGTTCCAGGCACCAGTGTGTGCGCTCAGTCTGGAAGGCATGTGTATTCTGTGATGTTTGTGTGTCAAGGGGAAGGGAGGAGGGGATGGCCCCCCTCTCGTTCGCCCTTTGGGGAACTTGCCTGTCCCCCTGCAGTAGCCGGAGTATCTGTCTGGTGTTGACAGACCTCTGGCTCCCAGCGGGGGCTCATTGTCTGCCCCGACTGTTCGTGTCTCATGAGGGTCAGGGTGGCCGTGTGTGAATGCCACCCCCCCCTTTATCTGACACGTTTTGCATGAAAAAGGTGCTATGTTTTATTTTTTTGAGTCGACACACGGGACACTATGTGCTTTTGAGACTTTATTATTTTTATGCACACATAATTTACACCAGAAAAACGTGGCATTTTACACATGAAGTCTAGGTTTAAAAGTTTAGTCTCCCCTTTGTCCACGTGGGTGGGAGCACCTGAAAAATAGTGAGGCGGCCCTGCATCAGGCTGACTTCTGCTTTCGGTCCCTGTTCGCTGAGGAAGACCTCGGTGGGCCTGCCTGACGTGAGACAAATCTGTGCCTTCCCCAGGCCTGGCCAGCCTGGGACGGCCCTGCGGCGGGCTTTGGCCGCTGTTCTCCATCGGTTGTTGGCTGTTTCTGTGGGGGGCGACGTGTGACCGAGTGGTGACGAGGCTGAGCGCCCCTGTATCCACTAGCATCTCTGGGTTGCACGAAAAGCTTTCTGGGCATCCCCTCATGCAAGGCTTCGGCCTGTTTCCTTCTCTGTTCCAACCTGCTCTGACTCCTTTCGAGAGCACCGTCGAAAAGCCCCATGGGCTCGATGGGATGATGGAGGAATGGGTTCCGTTGGGCCTCTGGCAGGTCTGTCAGCGTTAGCCACAAATGGCGCTGAACGATGACAATCTCAGCCATACTCCTCTCCTGAGCGATGGCGGCTGTCCCCATGAGGCGAAGGGCAAAGTCTGTTGCCTTGCGGGCCTCCTCCAGAATGTCGTCCGCCTTCTTTTTGTTGGAGGTCTGCTGGAGCTCCTGGAGTTTTTCTGCCAAGTATGCCTGTATCATAGCGTATGATAATGTATGCCTGTTCATGGCGCGGACCGCGAGGCCTTGTGCTCGGTAACACTTTTCGAGCTGGGAGGCCGACACGCGGCAGGCCTTGCTAGGCAAGATTGGTCTGGAGCCCGAGGTTCTGGGGGTTAAATGTGTTGCCAACGTATCCTTCATCTGGGGAATGTTGGCCATGCCAACTGCCTCCATTCCGGCAACGTCCAGGAACTGGGAGAGAGGCAAAGTCAGTGGAGCCCTGGGTTCAGCCCAGATACGAGTCAGCTCTGTCTGGAAGTCGGGAAAAATAGGCATCCTGTGCCTCGTGGCCGACTGCTGCTTGGCGAAGAAGAAATTCCCCGCCAACCTCATTACCTGTTGTCGAGGTGGGGGTTCTGGCCAAGTTATCCGTAACGTGTCCGTTGCTCTGCGACACAGCTCAAACAAAGCGGGGACAGACACATCAGTCTCTGGTTGACCTGCCGCGGGGATCTGGGAGAAGTCCTCGTCTTCTCCTTCATCCTCGTTGTCAGCTTCATCGTCAGTTAGCTCGCCCGAGGCTGTTAGCGAGAGCTCATCTGCTCGTAACAAGTCCCTCGTGTTGAACTCGATGGTGGAGTCCCCCAGGGGGACCACCATGTCCATGTTTCCTCCCCAGTCGGCTTGACCACTGTCCTCCAGTTCAACAGCTTCAAGCTCCGCCGTGAGAGTGAGCGCTTCGTCAAGGAGCGGTTCGCGCGCCGTGGTGGAGCCACCCATGGCTTTGACCACAAAGTCCATGCGCCTCCTTCTCTCAGCCTCACGTAGCTGGTTGCAGTGAGGGCAGGATTCGGGGTAGTCCAAATCCGTTTTCGCGTGTAGCATCCCTAAGCAGATGGGACAGGCCTCGTGGGTGTCTGCCGCTGAAAGGGAATAACCATATCCGCAGGGGCAAGCTCGAGAGCCGTGGTTCGCTGGCCTGCTGTTTTTGTTGGAGTTCTTCGACTTGCTCTTGCTCTTCTCCGGAGCCATGGCTGAGAAGAGATGTCGAGTTGTAGCCAGTTAGCCGTCCGCTAACCGTAGCGAAGATGTCCTCACGTCGAGCTGCTCTCTGTAGCTAGCCGCAGACATTAGCTACGCAGGTAGCGTGGCGCAGCTAGCGCCTTGTAGCTGAGCTGCGAAAAGAGCAGAAGAAAAAACCTCAAAAGTTAAGTCGACGACACTGGGTTAGCCTCCGCTAACCCAAGTGCTCACAGGAAAGTTCTCTGTAACGCTCAGGGTAGGGAGCGAGCTCACCTCCAGTCGAGCGATCCAGTCACAGAGAGTCCTGCAAAGTTCAGGTGAAGGGCAAAAGAGAATGAAGGTGGGGCGTCAGCCCCTTTTATGCAAAGAGGGCGGGGCCTCATTGCTGATGCTGACGCCCATCTGCCTTTAGAAAAGGCGTGATTGTATTACTTCAGGTGAACCGCGCGGCTACGCAATTCCCATAGTCATATGCTGCACTGAGTGGACTGACTGATAAGGGAACCTACATTTATGTGTGATACTCACACATATGTTACATTTGTCATGAGTTATGTTTCAGCTGACCTGGATTTCAGCAGCTAATGTGAAAGCTGCAGTGAGCGCTCAGGGCTGCGTTTCTTCATGTGCACACAAAGACGTGTGGTCTCCTGATCCGTTTGCTCCTGGCTTTAAGACTCTTTGAGGACAATCTCTGTGCATCAAATGATAAAAACTTTACTCTCTCAATCATGCACATGAAAAATCTGCTCCACGAACCTTTCACAACATTACAGTTAGTCTCTCAGTGCTTGGTGTTATTTACTTTGTTCCAGCCCAGTTAATCAAGTGTGGTAGCCGGAAAAGCCTTTTTTAATTCAAAATAAAAAATGTCACTTTCCTACAGTGGTCCTAAGGTGTAAATGAACAACATTTGAAAAAACAGAAGTACATTAAGCCAAAGCGGAAGTGGCCAGAATCACATTTGAAAACAGATTCCGTTGGTCTTTTTCCGCTTTGGCTTAATGTTATTCCGTTTTTTTCAAATGTAATTCCATTATGTCTAATGTCATGGTGTTTTTTTTTATTTTATTTTTTAAATGTAACTCTGTTTTTTCAAATGTAGTTCATTTCCACCTTAGGGCCACCGTACTTTCCTCTAGTCAAACACTGCAGCTTCATTAGATGAGAATCAGCAACACTGCTGGCTGCTGCAGCGGCTCCTGTAAAATTTGATTCAAGGGATCAGTACACAGTAAAAACCTCTGATGGATCAGACCCAAGGTCAGCTGCAGGTGCTACAGTCCTGTGTGATACAGTATCTCGTTCTGGTAGACAAAATGTAGGTCACTGTGCCCACGGCTCTCCGTTTTTATCTCTGCCAGGCTCTCGCTGCAGCTAATGTGTGAAGTCGAATGAAGAGGCTTGTCTCCCCTGGCTCTGCTCCTGAATCATGCAAAGCAGCTTCAGACATCAGAGAGCTTTACAGACAGAGAGCATGCACGGCATCTGTGCACGTGTGTCCAAAAGTGGAGCAGCAGGGGGCACAGGAAAACAAAACAACTGTATTAAAATGAGATTGAACTTTAAAAACTGTTTTAACAATAAAAACAAACATTGATTGTGTTTTAGTAAAATGTTCGGAGCCTTTTTGTGTCTGATCAGTCTGGTTTAAAGGACAGATCTGTTTTTTTTAATAAATGTGTGAACGTTGATTCAGCTTTCTTCTGTTTTAACAAAACCCATGTCAAAATACCCTGATGCATGCGCAATAATCCAGGTAGAAAAATCTAAAAAAGCTAAGTCTGGTCCTCTGGACATTCAAAAAAACAAAACAAAACAAAGCAAAAAAATAAATAAAATTGTAGAAATGTTTCGTCTTTCATCCGAAAGACTTCCTCAGTCTGAGGTGCTGTGTTCTATGGAGGACCAAAACTGTCAAAATAATAAATAAAAGAATAAATATATATCCGACATAAAACAATAAATATATAAATCAAAGTAGAAATATATATCCTAAATAATAATAAATAAAAGAATAAATATATAAATCAAAGTAGAAATATATATTTTAATGAGAAATAAAAGCATAAATATATATATTCTTTTTTATATCTCCTTACACATGAGAAATAAAAGCATAAATATATATATTCTTTTTTATATCTCCTTACACATGAGTTCCCGTCAATAACAATAGATATTTTGCTTTGCCTTTTACTCGCTGTTTTTCCGTTTGCTCTATTTATTGCTCTATTTATTTATTGCTGTATTGTTAGCTGCATTTATTTCTGTATTGTTTTCTCGCTGCATTTCTTCCTCGTCGTATGTTAATGAGGAGGGCTGCTTTCTAAATCCAGCTCTTCTATTGGTCAATAAACCGGAAATAGAACGATCAGTGTGCAGATCGATTGAGCATGCCTGCGCTGCAGTTCTCTTAGGAGATCTCCGTATTTGAGAGGAAGTAAACAACTGTTAGAGATGTATCGTAGGATTGCTGAGGAATTAAGGCATGTTGCTAGCTTAGCTGAAAGTAATACAGTCAGTGATGACTGTTTACTGTTTCCAGTCGATGTTTTGAGTGAGTGGCTGCTCCAGGTAGCTGCAGACACGGACACTGAAGCTGACTCATTAGTTGTCCAGATTTTGGAGGAAGTGGCTTGTCGTTTGCACAAATCCGTGTACCCCACAAGAACAGCTGGAAGACCTGGATATTTGCTGCCCGCTGACGTCTTGGGAATCATATCTTCATGCGGATGTATCTGTCATGGCAGACTTTTTGGGGTCAGTGAAAGAACAGTCTATAGGCGAATGGCAGAGTACGGTATAAGGTAAGTACACATGTGTGGTATTTCTTTTGCTACTTTGAACTTATTTGTATTTTATATTTTTATTATAATTCCAGTTGTTCCGGAACATCTGTTGTGTTCAAATATCGACTTTTAATAGTAAAACATATTATCTTAAGCCTTTAATCCACTTAAGAAGTTTAGAATTGTGAGATATTCATATTCATCTACGATTAACTCGCGATCTGTTCAGGGTGTACCCTGCTTCTGGCCTACTGACTTCTGGAGATAGGTTCCCTCACCCATCATGACCCAACTAGGATAAGTGTTGATGGATTGATTGATTCATTCAAATATATTGACTTGTAGATGGCATCAGAAAAGTATTTACGAATTTGTTGATGTCCACCATTCAGATACTTCCACATGACTGTTATGGTAATTCGTCTTCAAATTGTGTAATACATTTGTGTCAGAAATTCTGTCCATCCAATTTCTTCCGTGTGGAGAACCTCACTTTCAGTTGACTTTTATTTTTTCTTGTAGAGTATCTGACTCATACTGCAACATTGAAGATGATGAGCTGGATGGAGTTGTGCGAGAGATTCGAAGTCATCACCCTAATACAGGATACACGTTGCTATGGGGCTACTTGGCCAAAGTAAGTCAACAGATGAGCCTATGGCTGCTTATACCAACACCAATTGCAGTTCTGTATAACATTGGATTGGTAACAAATAACAGTTTACCACAACGTAAAAGGATCACAAAGAAAATTACATGTCATACTGTTGAAAGTAACTTAAATGTTCTAATGTATTGCAGTGGCATAGCAATAGTGTAATCTTATCTTAACTGTCATTATTACACCATGGACTCATTTCAATATGTTCATCACCTCCAAATCAAACACGTTTTAATTATGGTTTACTTAATTTTCAAGGAAGAAGAGTGCGAGAAGCATTGCACCGAGTTGACCAGCAAGGAAATTTGATGCGCACTTTCCAGCTTCGCACTGTTTCAATCAGTCAGATTTATATGGGTGATTAATAACACATATTTATGCCATGTGACAAACTCAAAACACACATTCAATTTTACTTTACACGGTCTTTAAAAAAGAGGAATTATGTTGACATTACAAATACATGTACCGGTACTCTTTAAAAGTACTGTAGTGAATAAGGACCTCAAGTGATGATTACACAGATTACTTTCATTAAGAAACTTTTCACAGAGACCAACTAACACAATGACATTAAAGCTGCAGTATGTAACATTTTTTATAAACATATTTCTTCACTCTGTCACTATCTCCTGACAGACTGATGTTAGCCAGGTAATCTCTGAAAAAAAATATACTGTATACTGTATATCTATTGTCCCCTTGCTTCTCCAGGTGGTAAATAAGCATTTCTAAAAAGAAAAAGTGACCTGCCGTTTTCCAGCCAATAAAAACAGAGTTTGTAACCAGCCAATAAAAACAGAGCTTGAATTTGAATTTCAGCAGACCATGGGAGAGCAGAGCCATATATGGCTCTGAGGGGGAGGGATCAGAATGCTTTGCCTGTTGAAATTTTTTCTAAGTGCTGCAGTTCTACAGAAACTGCAGACTGAACCTTTAAAGTTTTTAAAATCGTCTTAGCATAAGTGAGAAATGTATTCTTAATGGAACTACTCTGTGTTTTAACGTAAACATTTACTCTGCTGAATAAGAGCACTGCAGTTATGATTTTCCTTCTCTGTGAATTCCAGGCCTGCATTCAACAAACAAAAGAAAGTTTCTTCTACCAGTGATAATCAAAAATGTTTTTGTTGTCTATATAGATGGCGATTCGTTGTTCACGGGGGCGTTGATG
>JBBPBX010051923.1:0-24400 GCA_038048925.1 Garcialebias charrua
GCATTACGCAGAAAGAGGTAAACGTACAGAGATACGTTGGCCGAAACCTATAAGGCTTCTGTCCAAGGCTCCCCATAAACTGCGCGAACAGCTTAAACTAAACAAAGGCATCCTAACTCGTGCCCATGGACGAACGTCCACACCCGTGTGCGTGGTCCCTCATGACCACAGAGGGGTGATGTTAGGTCATGCCCATGTCAAGGACAAAGATTTCAATAACCCCACTGTCTTAGGATATTTTATTTTAAATGTGCAGGACTCGGGAAAAAGGTTGGTACAATGAAAACACACTCTCAGAACTGTGTACTTCAGTATGCTTTAATAAAAAGTTGCCACAGATACAATGAAACTCTGCAAAGCATAAAAATGCTCAAAACAACACATACTGTTATTTGCTAGGGTTAAGCATCAATTTTAAACCCCGCCACGAACAACAGCAAAGCCTTCAAGCTTTCACACACACTCAGAAAAAGGCATTGAAATAAAAAGATCAAAACTCTCACCGTTGATACAAACGAGGAGGCCTCTTCGTTCAGTGGGAGATATTTTCTTCAATGCAAAACCGGGCGTTGATCAGACCCACGGCAGACCTCAGAAATCCATCCGAGCGCCTCCTATTTTATACCTTTGAGGTGTGTGAATGTGTATGCGTGGTGCGTGTGCGTGCGTGTCTATAATGACTTCACTCTCATCTTAACACAAACATGTTTTTGTGTGAGTCGGTGCAAGGCACGGGTGAGGGATAACATTTGTTATTTTGACTAGATTGTTGCATCTTTTGCCAATAAAGACAAAGTTATATGTGAAAAAGAGTAGGGCCCGTACCTCTTCCACATAATCAGTGTCTTCAAAGCAAAAGCTGCCTGTAAAAAGTCAACCTGACACCAAGTATATGGTCAGTTTTAATGAATACACTTAAATTTGATAAAATAGTCAGAAAGCATAATATTTCTCTGGTTTATCTCATTCTTCACCCACAAACGACAAAGATCTCGCAAACTCAAAGACTTCATGGGAAAATAAGGTCGTCCAAACACAGGTTAGTAAATAAACTAATCAGTTTAGATGTATTTCTGGTGTGTGACACGTTGGAATCTGACGACCAGAGTGAGTTTGTTGTAGTGAAACGTTGTTTTTAGTTGCTTGATTGCTACTTTTGTGTTATTGAAGTTGTTATTGTTTTCTGAACACTCCCAGCCAAAAGAGGTTTTGATTGTTGATAAGTTGAAGACTTAAATGGATTTAACTATGCCAACATGCTGTTCATTTTGTTAAAGATCTCAATCTTTGAAGAGTCATAGTAGATTAATACTACTTAAGGTACTATAATCTACACTGATCTCCCAATCATTTAGATAGAACCGATTCGATCGTTTCTATTCTAGATCTATTCATTTTGATGAGTCTCGCCATAGACTTCAAAATTTATAGGGAATACCAAATCTTGCGTCGTTCGTCTAAAAGACAACAGACATTTAGACCAAACTAGTTCATTTTTTTATTTTAGTTTAACCTAAACTAAATAATGAATGGAGGAATAGTTTGAATGAAGAGGCCTTCGTTACAGAAGCCCTCCACATTTCTATAGGTATAGATCCCTATATCTGATTTTTACAGCATTGATCCACCCCTTAATTGGTAATTTTAGCTGATCTAATCCATGATAGCTTACATACCAGGTGCATATAGGTAAGGCTTAATGTAGAATCCCAATCATAAGCCCACCTAAAACCACATAATTGCATGACACATTGAACCAGGGTGGCACCGACTGGAAGCCATCCAGCCTGCAACCTTCGATGTGGGGACCTGCTGATCCAACGTTGGTCTTCAACCTTCATCCAAGGCCCGCCTCCTCTGCTTCAATCGAGGGATCCCCTCTACATGCTGATTAAAAACCATTGGTGCTGATGAAATCAATAACCCCATCGTTGTGGATTTACCGTTGTGGATTATAAGACTTTGTTTTCCAAGGGATCACAGACTCAGTTCTCCATGGGTTAACAGACTATGTTTTCCAAAGGATTAAAAGCTTGCCGCAATGGGATTACCTACGAACAGTATGGAATTTCCAAAAACATTATGGGAGTATAATTTTGAACTTTTTGATTTTTCTTTTTCCACTTGCTGGATTACATAGAGGTCAGAGACATTCGGTGGTATCCTTTCGTGTTGGAACTCATCCCCAAGGACAGGCGATGATTTCCAAAAAGGGGGACTGTAGGGATACAGCACTCTCATGTCCGTATGGGATATGGGCCTCTCCACATCTCTCTGAAACTCTCAGTGTTACACCTTCTTGAAACTCTCAAGGAGTTTCTCAAGGACAAGTGGACTCTATATTGGTTAACAATTATTATGAATTAATGGACACTAATTAATCAGATTGAACTTTCTCTTTAATGTGTGTTAATTCAGAATTGATCAAACAGTATTTTTGTCATTTCAATGATGATTTTACCAAGCTGGTATATTTTAAATATGACAAAGTTAAGAGAACATCTCAGAATGATCATGCTTTGAACTGTCTGCTCTAGGCAGAATAAGTGTCGAAAGTTGAAGGAACAATCCTTCGTATTTGTTTGAACTGTTTTTGTTTCAAAGGAAAAGTGCTAGACATAGCTTGCTTTCGGTCTCCCGTCCTTTCTAAAACAATGAATCAGTTCTCAAAACAAAGTACTGACTTGTGCACATGCACCTGCATCTTCTCACGTATGTTTTCTATGTTTTGTCTACCCTATCATCTGTCACTCAAACTCACTCATTTGCAAAGTCACACCCTCTCTAGGGGTGCAACAACCAATCAGCAGGAAGTATGTGACTAAGTCACACCCCCTTCTTAAGGGGCACTTCCTGCATTTTGGGTTAGAGTTTGGAAGAGAACTAACTGCCAACTGGTTTCTCTCCTTTGGGGAAAGCTGGAGACGCCCGGTCATTGTGCCAACTCGACCCACGTCTTCAGCAAAGGTTCAAACAGCACGTCAGCTGTGAACCCCTTCGAGTGTCACAGCTCCAAGCGGTGACACTCTTTCTGAAGTTATCTTGAACAAAACCAGAACCAGGCATCACTCTGGGAGGCCGACGCAGACGGTCTCGAGACCGTGGCAAGATGAAAGTGGTCGCCTGTAAAACGCAGCAGCATGCACGTCTGGCTTGACTAATTTACCGGAGTCGAGACAGGATCATCTTCACGAAGGTAAAAGTGTTTCATCACGGTACGGACGTCCAGCCGAAACCGAGCAGAGGGTGCCATCACTGGTTAAACATCTCAAGATAAGATTCAACCATTTCATTTCAATCTTTTATCTTTCCTCCTTAAACTCCTCCTTATGTTTATTTTCATCATGGTAAACTTTAAGTAATGTGCCAACAGAAAGGTCCAACTGTCTGTTTGTTTTAATTTGAATTCTTGTCAACGTAGTTATTAAATCAGAGCTAATATCGATACAAATGTTTAATGTAATTTTTGTGATAGTTTCAATAAAAGGTCTATTTTTTTGGTAGACCAACATAAGTTGAGTCTCTTGTGAAATTACATTTCTGGCTAATCACAGTAAAAGCAATTTAGTATCGGAAAAAGGAAGAACTCGCACTTTGGTGGCAGTTTGTGCAAGATTATTAAAGTCTGCTAAACTGCGCATCTCCAATAATGGTGGATCAGTAAGTGTTTAAATACCTTACTACACATCATTATTCTATTACATAGGCTACAGTATTTTTTGATTTCAGGGTTAAATTGATTATTTCACTTTTAGGTAAACTAATGTTTTGGATCTGTTGTGCAGATTAGAAGATGCCTCCTTCGAAGGATCCATAATAAAGATTGTTAACAGAAAATTAATTTGATCCTGGTCTGTTAATGATTTTTTAATTTTTTAATTTTTTAATTTCTTAAATAGCCTCATTGAACAGTGTTGATGGAACGGCAAGAGCGAGTCTTATAAATCCCACCTCATCTTTACAGAACACATAATGGTAAATATGCATTAAGATAGGCCTCTGTCAAAACACATGCAGCATCTGACTTTTGAATCTCAGCTACTGTGGTTATTGATCAGATCGGATCAGATTTAATATGAAGGTGTGTCCAGAAACTGACTCACTGTGACTTCACTGGGAAGAACAAACTCATATGCAACCTTGCTCAAGAACTTTGAGGGGCATACGCAAGGAACGACTGAAAACAACAAAGGCACCGAAAGAACAAAAGACTGTCCACAAAAACTTTCAGCCGAGCAGAGGCAAAGACTTTCTCAAAGAACTGTCAAAACATGGTCATCAGACACAAATGGCCAGGATATACGGTCCGGATTTGGGGGGTCCGGACGAGAATCAGAACCCAGTGAACGTCTCACTGGGGGCTGGAACAAGAGAAAGCTGAACACGTTCTCCAAACAGACAAGAGAACAAATGGTCCTGAAGTCACTCACACCAGCAAAGGCCGCACCCCATATTGATCTGTGAGGATCTGTCGTTGATCTTAGTAGCCGGGATCAAAACTACAGTTGCTATGATAAATTTTTAATGAAACACATAGGCACATTTGGGCCTGCCAGCGCAGGCTTCATGATTTTTAGTTATACTGTGCTCAGGTGGATCTGACGACTTGCTTCTTCTGGTTCCTGTAACTCTGTGGTGAAGCTGAAGGGGAGCAAGGGAAATGATCCTAGCTCCTGACCCCAAAACGAGTTAACTTTTATATTTTTGTTTTTGCAGTTGTCCTTGGCGGAGTGCATGTTGGGATTCTGATGTGTCACAAGGGGTACATTTTGGTAAATGATTATAATTTTAAAGAAAATGAGATGATATCGTAGATTATAGTTAGCTATATGGTTGTGAAAACCAAATTAGAGGTGGCAATAGGCTGAGGTTTAGGAAACATCTGACACTAGTGCTAAGGTTAAAGGATGGTAAATTTAGACACAATTTCCAATTTATTAACCAAATAACTTTGGCATAATTGAAACAAGGTAGAGTTTTGTTTCAAAAGGGGGTTAAGGAGCTGACAGATGTTTCTAAAAATAGAGAGGTTGGAATTGGTCCCAAGAAATAACTAATTAGAAATAACTAGATTGTAAATGTTTCCTAGAAACAACAAGGTTGACAAATGTTCCTAGAAATTAACTAAAAGATGGTAAATACATTTTAGTATACAAAGAATAATAAGGATAACTGATAAATTTGCGTTATAAACAAAGTTCACTTGCGTTGATATTGAGGTGGCATCGGTCTTGAACGTTTGATTTTCTTTAATCATGTCATGGAGGAAGGAGTATTGATGCAAGCATATTTCAAATGAGCAATTAACAACACTGTTTTTTCCCCTCTGTGAAATGTGTGTGAAGCAGGATGGGGACCCCCCTTGGAAATGATTCCTGCCTGCAGGCTCAAACCACTCAAACCTGAAGTGGACCTGATCAGAGGATGTTTAGAAATATGATGGTTCTGTAGATTTATAGCAATTGACTTGACTAGACGACATGTGACTTATTGACTCAGGGAAATGTGTATAGAACCACAGGTGTACAATGTTTTGTGAATTATGCTCTGCCGCCGCTTGCTATGTTATTTTTTTTATGCTCTGCCGCCGCTTGTGATGTTATTGTTATGTGTGTAATTTCTGCTATAAGCTGAGTGAAAAGGTACAGTATTTTTTGTAAGTATGAACCGCCTTAAAACTACTCATAATTAACCCTAATGAAGATTAAGCCTCTTCCAAACCAACTAACATGCATGATTCATTCTTTGTACTACTGATTTATAATTGATTGGGTGTTGTTTGCTGTGGCACATTCTGTTTATGATAGGTGGTTCCTGGAAATGCTCCAGCTGAGGGAGTTTTCTCAACGGAGTCCCGGGGAGGCAAGACCAGAACAGCCCTGGTCAGGAAGGACCCGTGGGGGGTCGCTGAACGCACACCACAGGCAGTGCGTGTCAATGCCAGGGGATCCACACGGTTCAGTGTGCTCCAGCCCGTGAACCAGGAAGGAGCTAAAGGATTGGGCTGGACAACAAGAGGAGCTCGCATTCGAACTCTCATGCCTTGATAGACCCAAAGTAGTTGAATAAAGTTGCGTGCAATGCCGGGGGTCTGCCCTGAGCAACGCCAAGGGAATGCCCCTGAGGAGACAACTGCCTGATGCGGAGGAGGAACTTGGGAACTTAAGGTTCATAATTCTGCAATATCCTAAGCACTTACTATTATTATTGTTCATAGTTTGCATATATTTCCTTATATTCTACAATTTGCATATTAACAAATTGAGTCAAAATGTGGTGGCCAGACAAGAGGGCATAACTTGGAGGATTTTGAAAAAACTGATTGAATATTGTGTATATATGCATTAAACTACATTGTGTGTTGTGTGATTTTATTTCTTTTGGGATGGACCTCAGCAGAATGAGGTCCAAAGGGGGATTGTTGTGAAATAAAAATATATTTGTCTTCGTGTTTTACATTTATTTTGAAGGGGTTTTTCATACGGTGCTCAAATGATCAGTTTCTTTTGTAGAGTGATAAGGATTACTAAAGGACACAGGCAGATCTGTTCTGGTGAGGCTTGGGGATGATAATATAGCTGGTGCCTCTTTGTCCTGTCAGTTTTACGACTTTGTAATATATGACTGGGAGAATTCCACTAAAAGCCACTCTCTGGCTTTGCATGTTTGTTCAGTTAGAAAGTAACAAGAACAACTCTAAATATGTGAGTAGGGTATGATCTTTAATGTAATTTAATGTCCAGTTATACTAATTGGTCATGTAGTGGTCTACGAAAGTGTGTGTGTCTATAAGTACATTTATTTTAGTCATCGATGTGTCTCGATGCCCATCCCCCCAGGGGCTTGGGGAGACCACCCGAGCAAGCTGGGGGAAGGCAGTGGTATTTCCTGTTTTCTGGCAATAAAGAGGGGACAACAGTCTCTGAAACAAAACCCCCACAGAAGGGTATAAAAAGGTTCGAGCCGCCAACAGCAGGGCAGAAGTAGCCCACGGATCAGGTTGTATGTCTCTCTCTCCCCCCTCCTCTCTCCCTGTCTCTCTCCCCCCTCCTCCCTTCTTTCTTTCTCTCTCTCTCTTTTCTCTCACTGTCCACGTTTAAAAGAAAAATGTAATGGATGTTAGGAATGAAACAAATGTATTCTGTGACTCTTTTTTAAACTTATGATTAATTAAACTGGTCTTTTGGAACTTTAAATTATGAGTGTTTGTCGTATTTTCAGCGTATTTTTCCTTTCTGATCCGAAGTGAACCAAATAACGAATTCTGGGGCGGATAAGATCCATACGTCAACAGTATATACACACGCTTATATAAAAAGAAGAATATATATATATATATATATATATCTATTTATATATCTCTATATATCTGCTTATATAAAAAGAAGAATATCTATCTATATCCATCTATCTATCTATCTATGACAGACAGACATAGAACCGACACACACACACCTCATTATATGTGTGTTGCGAACATCAATGAAATAGACACAACAATAGACACAACAACTGTGTATATATCCTATGTACTTATATACACGTGTATATATATATATATGACAGACAGACAGACAGACAGACATTCGCGCTATTTATCTATTGTTGCAAATTACCAACCGGAGACAGATGGCCAAGCGTTGACAGCAGGTCGTCAAACTGGGCACGGGTCAGACAGAAGTACCGCTGAAAGCGTTGCTCGTCCATGCGCAGCTCCTGGATTAAACGGTGAAACTCCCCCAAGTCTGAACGTCTCTGAATAGTTTTGTGAACCCAGACACGGCGCCTTGCACGTCTTCGGCGTGCTACTAGTAAATATATTAAGGCAATTGTCACCACATCATCATCATCATTTTTTTCCCACATCTGATTTGACCTTCATCCCGAGACGGATGAGAGAGGCCGCGCTGAACATGTCATGTGTTTGAATATGTAGCAGCTTTACATTCTCTCCCTCTTCTGGACGACTGTGTATACATTATCACGTTGTATTGGTTAACTGGTGCAATGTTAATAAAAGCTCTTGTATCTTGTATCATCCTCCATTTTTGAGAACAGACAACAACAACACGTCAGACCGGAAAGAGAATCAAGACGCTCCTCCCACACCCCGCGGCCACGCCGCAGCCACTTCTCGTTCCGGTCTGGACACCACTGGGTCCAGTGCGTCCACTTGCGTGCGTGACAAGCTTTTTTGCCGTTGAAAAGGCGTTCGGTCTGGATGTACCATTATTTCTTAAGGCTGGCTGCTCATATCATCACAGTCCCTGTGACCCACATCTTTAATCTGTCCATTATTCAAAACACCATTCCGGATGCTTGGAAAATAGCCTTTGTTCTTCCTTTGCTGAAGGGAGGTGACCCCACCTCACTGAACAATTATCGAACGATCTCTAAACTCTGCATCTTAGCCAAGGTTCTAGAAAAACTGATAAACTCTCAGATCAAAAATTATCTGGACTCATTTAACATCTTACCTCTCCATCAATCTGGTTTCAGGAAAAAACACAGCACAACAACTGCTTCTCTGAAGGTTCTGAATGATGTTGAAGCATTGGATGCTAAGGATTATTGTGCTGCACTTTTCTTAGATCTGTCTAAAGCTTTTGACACTGTGGACCAGTGCTGGGCAGCGCTAATCCAAAAATTTGTTCCGCTATTTCTAAAGCACTTATTGATTTATTTAGGTCCACAATTTCAAAAGCACTTATGTATTACCAATGCTAGCGGACGCTAATGCTAACACGCTAACCGCCATTTTGAAGAGGGCAACTGGCGAAATGATTTTTTTAATCCAGCAGATTTGACCATTTGAGCCGGTTGGGCTCGGAGGGGCCTTGTGCTATAAAGTCACTGACTTTGTGGCGCAAGGTTTTTCTGGGCTTGACCGGTTCAAATGGTCAAAAAAGAATTGTTTCGCCAGTTGCCCTCTTCAAAATGGCGGCCGCCATTTTGGGGAGGACAAATGTCGAAATAGTTTTTTTAATCCAGCAGATTTGACCATTTGAACCGGTTAAGCTCAGAAAAACCTTGTGCTATAAAGTCAGATAAGAAATATATTTTTTCTCAGCAAAGAAATAATTGTTTTTACCGTGTTTTCATGGAAAGTCCTTCTCTTCTGTGGCCGTCGCGGCCGCCATTTTGAAGAGGGCAGTGGAGAAATACTTTTAAAAATCCAGACGCGTCGCGTAGGCCGCTGAGAAACATCCATAAGTTCACCCTCCATGTTAAAAACTCTTCGTCTGACTCTTCGAAAACAAGCAATAAGGCTGCAGAGTAACACACTGGCTGCTAACTGAGAGCGCTCGCTCTAGTAAAGAGACTGAGGGGACGCTTTTTTGTCACGGACCACATCCGACGCTGACAGGATATGGTCTGTTAGCAGTCGTCCGGGGCTCTAAATAAGTTTTTTTGGTTTTACTGATAGATAATTAGTTATTAGCGGTACTGCATTTTAAATAAAAATAGCGCAAATCCGCGTATGAATTATAAAAGTTAGTTAATCAGCTGTAAAGCTAAAAGATTATTTAGCTATGCTATAAGCGGATTAGCGCTCCCTAGCGGTCAGGGGCCCACCACTGCTGTGGACCATAACATCCTGTGTCATAAGCTCTCAGAAATTGGTTTCTCTGATCACACCATCGGTTGGTTTTCTAACCATCTTTCCAATCGGAGGCAATGTGTTCAACATAACAGTACTTCTTCCAGCTATCTCATCTCATCAGCAACAACGATGAGACGGACTACAGGAACGAGGTGAGCCGCTTGGCCTTGTGGTGCGGACACAACAATCTCACTCTCAACGTGGAGAAGACAAAGGAGATTGTTGTGGACTTCAGGAAGAGGGATGCCCAACATGCCCCTCTGACCATCAACAGCACCGCAGTGGAGAGAGTAGACAGCACCAAGTTCCTGGGAGTGCACGTCTCAAAGGACCTGTCCTGGAGCAGGAACACTGCAGCACTGGCAAAGAAGGCTCACCAGCGTCTCTACTTTCTCCGCAAGCTGAAAAGGGCTGGAGCTTCAACCCCCATCATGAGCACCTTCTACAGAGGTGCCATAGAAAGTGTCCTGACCAGCTGCATCACTGTGTGGTTTGGTGCATGTACTGCATCCTGCCGCAAGAGCCTCCAGCGCATCGTGAAAGCAGCTGAGAAGATCGTGGGCACCTCCTTGCCCTCACTGCAGGACTTACACAGCAAACGCCTCACTCGGAAAGCCCACTGCATGGCAGGTGATCCCACACACCCACTACACAGCTGCTTCAGACTGCTGCCATCAGGGAGGAGACTGAGGAGTCTCCAGGCTCGAACCAGCAGACTGAGAGACAGCTCTGTTCATCAGGCAGTCAGGATGCTAAACACTCTGCCTGCTCTGCCCCCCCTCCCATTTGAACTGCCTTAACACTAAAACTTTCTCACACATTACCACTCAACACAAAGATTTTAACACTGGACTCTGTGTCATCAAACGGGTTATTCACTAAACTCTCGGTCATGTGCTCATACAGTTTGCACTACTTCTCATACTTGCACTAATGTTTGTATTACATCACTGCCTATAATCATAATACTGTTTACATTCTCTGTTTACATTTATTAATACTGTTTACTTTTATTACTACTGCTTACATGTAATTACTACTGTTTACATTTACACTACTCTAATATCTACACCACTGCTGATACATATACAGTGTGCTCTGAACGGTCTTATTTAGGGATGCCCAATGTGCCTTACTGCATATGCCACTTTTTGCCTCTATAACAACATCAACTACTACCTCATACATATACTGTGTACATTAACTCATACGCTGCTTTGCCACTTTGCAAATGTCAATGCTAGAAACCTTTAGTTTATTTTAGTTATACTTTTTATACTCTTTTTTTATACTAGTATGCAAAAACTCAGGACAGTATTATGTTCATTAAATGTTTAATGTTTTAGTTTTAGAGTTGGTGTAAATTTTCATACTCTTATACCACTATGCAAAAAAACTCAGGACAGTGTTAGTTTTACTATTTTATGCTTATGTCTATTATTATATGTTTCAGTGTTTCAATGTTTAGATGTTTACTGTTGCACCGAGGGACTGAGAGAAACGCAATTTCGGTCCTGTGTATGTCCTGTACAGTACATATTGCAGATCTGACAATAAAGTTGACTTTGACTTTGACTATTTAACAGTTAAAAATGGTGTACCACAAGGCTCAGTTTTAGGACCAACCCTCTTTACAATCTACATAGCTAATGTAGGTCACTGCATCCCTGATGCATCCTTACATTTCTATGCTGATGATACAGTTGTTTACTGCCGAGCTAAAACAGTAGCTAAGGCTTTCCAGTTACTGCAATCCGCTTTTGACATCATCCAGTCAGATTTGTTCCGTCTCAAACTTGTCCTAAATGCTGATAAAACAAAAGGAATGTTTTTTTCAAGTAGGAAGGCGGTTCCAACAGATCTTCCTCTGATTTTATCCTCAAATGGTGTCCCTATTGAGTTTGTTGATTCCTATAAATATCTGGGTATACTGGTCGATTCACATCTCTCTTTTAAACTCCACGTGGAAAACCTAGTGAAGAAATTGAAAGTTAAACTGGGTTTCTTTTTCAGAAACAGATCATGCCTAACACTGAATGTTAGGAAACGCCTTGTATCTGTGACTTTCCTTCCCTCCATTGATTACGGTGACATTCTCTACATGAATGCTCCTACAAGCACCCTGCGGATGTTGGATGTTGTCTATCATGGTGCACTAAGATTCATAACTGGCTGTGAGTATCGTACCCACCACTGCACCCTGTATTCACTGGTTAACTGGACATCATTAACCTCACGCAGACTCTTCCACTGGTACACTTTCATCTTTAAATCATTTCTTGGTTTGCTGCCCTCATACATCTCCTCCTACATGTCTTTGCGTGAGTGCAGCTACAGTGTGCGCTCTCAGGACATGATTACCTGCAGTGTTCCATCAGTGAGGACTGAACTTGGAAAAAGGGCCTTCTCCTACTCTGCTCCTGCTTCATGGAATATCTTACAAAAAGATCTGAAGCTCTCGACCTTGACTTCTCTAAATGGTTTTCAGAATCTGTATGAATCCTGGCAAAAACCAATGCAGATTTGTTCCTGTCTTTGATTTTATACGTTTACCTTATAATGTTTTGCTAGTTTTTTGATACTTTGTTTAAAAAAAAAAAAAAAAAGTATTTCTCTCTTTTGTTTTTTTCTCTTTTGTTTTCTATTGTTTATTGTTTAAGGAAATTCTACCATTGCTGTTCATCGTTCTTTAGTTTTAGCAGGTCGCTTTCGTAAATGAGCCATGAGGCTCAATAAGATTTACCTGACTAAATAAAGGTTGAATGAATTTTCCATCTACGCATATTGTTTCTTTTAGAGACTGAAGCTAGATTTATACTCTACGTGTCGCGCAGCACGCAAAAGTGATGTAATATCACCGTCCTTGCCCCTGCCCGTAGGCTCCGCGCGTCGGTTTGGCGTGGGTCGCGCACCTCTGAATTTTTGAAATTCTGCAAGGCTAGTACGCTCGCCGTGGGCGCTACTGAATTGATTGACAGGTCGGGTGGGGACCTCACCCGACAGCCTTCACGCCAGAGCCTGCAGCTGTCTGCGCCGCTGTGGTCGTGGAGACTGTATCGCGACGCATGGAGGAATGTTTTGTATGTGACAAATGTATTAAATTCTTCTTCATCTGGACTTTTCTTTTATGTTTAGTGCAGCACACTATTGGGTATTTAATCCCCACGTTACTGACATTTGTTGAAAGTTTCATGCCAACGTGTTTTTTTTTTGTTCTTCTGATTGTTTAAGGTGTGTGTGGGGAGGCCAGAGCCTGAGAACTGCTGTACAGAATGTATTCTTGTTTTAAACAGGTATGCGAGTTGTTTCAAAATGCTATCTAGATGTTAAGTTAATGTATTGGTATATTTTTATGTCATAATGGAATTTTTTTTTTGTTAATTCAATTTGAATTAACTGTTGGGCAGAATAGTTCTGTTTGTGTTTTATTTTAATTGTTTTGAATGGAGAGTTTACTTTATTATTATTGAACCTCTGAGAATTTGTTGGTTTTCGTGTTGGTGTTGGTTGACGTCACCATCCCCCCATTTTCCATCTACGCATATTGTTTCTTTCTTTTAGAGACTGAAGCTATAGATTTATACTCGACGTGTCGCGCAGCGCGCGAGGGTGTGCGCACCAAAAGTGACTTCATATCTGGACGCAGAGTGAAGGAGCGAAAGGCTTTTTATAAGACAGAGGGAGGGTGAGTAATTAGAGCAGCTGTGCAGGTGGCTGATGAGAACAGGTGTGAATGATTAAGACCAAGGACTGGAGAAGCAGACTGATAATTATCGTACACTTATGCCTCTTTTCCACCGCTCGGCTCGGGTTGGATCGGCTCAGATCGGCTCAGTTCGGGTCGGGTCACATCTATATTCTGTTTCCACAGCTTTTTTGTACCCCTTCTGTGGGCGGGGTCCAGAATCCTACTCGTCTTACCACATGGTGGCAGTAGTGTTCCCTCAAGCTATTTACTAGTAGCCACCACTAGAAGAAGAACACAATAAAGGCTTTGACAGAATGTTGTGAAAGAGATGTCATGCTATAATGAGTACCTCATGAGCTGTAATCTTTAAACCCAATTCATAATCCTACCTTGTTGCCTTCTTTAAACCCATGTATTTTCCAATTTAGTATTTTTACAATAAAGATGTATTAAAACATATTTTATTATTTAGTTATGCACAAGGTGCTTGATAAAGTTGCAAAACCATATTTGTCTGAGCTGCTTCAACCTTCCTGCCCTCCCCGTTCTCAGATCAGCTGAGCAGTTGCTGCTGACAGTCCTCAAAACTTTTTAAATCTTATTTAAAAACACACATTTATTCCTTGGCTTTTAACACGTGATCTTATATTTTATGGCATTTTATTAAGGACACGTTCAGCTGAAGACCCATCTTTGCTATAAATTTAAAAACAAATAATTGTTTTTACCGTGTTATTCATGTAAAGTCCTGCCGTGATCGCTTCCCTCGCTTCCGTGAAAACAGCTCGAGTCTCCTCCTTCCGGTGCGGGTGAGCTCGCCTCAGTACCCCTCTGAAACCAGCCCAAAAATCTCAAGAAATCTGGCGTGGAGCAGCACGGAATATCCGGTGGGAAAGGATGAAAGGGTCTCTGCGACGCACATATGACGTAACATCCGACCCGTGCCGACCGGTGGAAAAGGGGCATTAGCAGCACTGCCGAGTGTAAACAGAAAACCAGTCTTCTTCAGTTCGTGCCGGGGAGAGGTGTGTGTAGGGAGGCCAGAGCCTGAGAACTACTGTACTGAATGTATTTTTGTTTTAAACAGAATAAACCTGCCCTACTGCTGCAATACACCCATAGTCCTCGTCTGCCGATTCCTTTTATTCGTGACACACAACACAGTAAAGATGAGTCCGATGGGGGCGCGGTTACATTTATATGTTAATAAAAAAGTTCTAAAAATAAAAAAACAGGGAGCGCTGCTCCTGCAGCCTACACATCTGACCAGCACACCAGGAAATCTCCAGAACCTCCCGCAGCCACGTTGCACCCGAGTATAATTCACTTGTGACAAATTTGTTCATTTCTCATAATTTTGTTCATTACTCATAATTTAAGTCATGGCGTCAAACAGAGGAGGAAGCGATCACTTGACTTTTGGCAAAAACAAACAAAAGAAAAGGCCAGATCAAGGATGAAGAAGGGAAATTTAATATATTTGTGTCACATACAAAACAGTCCGGCGCCGGGCAGTTTATTGTGCGACAACGCGTTTGCGTAGGCAGTTGTAAAATTTGAGCTTTGCGCGTACATGCCCTGCGGGGGTACGCTTGTACCTCTGCATAGTACGTGCATACAGCTGCGTATGGACATACGCAGAGCTATACGGGGGGCTTTAAGTCACATTTAGAAAAGCCCGATTGGCTGGAATTTCCAGATGCCTTCAGGGTTCACAAAAAAAAAAAAAAAAAAAACTCAAGTGAGTTGTAATGGCAACAGATTACAACTACACATTCACGGAATGGTCAAATTATATTTTTTGGTCAAATCATCATATTTTTGGCCTTTTTCGGGATTATTGATCGTACAGAGGGCAAAATTGTCGTACAAATACGATAATTATCGTACACTTAGCAACACTGCCGAGTGTAAACAGAAAACCAGTCTTCTTCAGAGCTCGGCCACACCTCCAAGAGTCATCATCATCACCATTGGTGAATGAGAAGCCCTACTTTATCATGTGACCCAGCTCTCAGCCAATAATATCTCACCATCTTGTGTTCTATAATGGATGTTGCGTGAATGTTGAGAGTTGTAAGCATGTAACTAAAACTAACAATTTCTGCCAGAAACTGAATCAGATCATGTTTAAACAAAACATGAACAAAACAGAATACATCTAGACATTTTCATGAAGTTAATATATTTATCTGATAAAATTATATTTCAAGAGCAAAATTATATTTCAAGAGCAACAATGATAAAACAGACTTGGTAAACTCTGAAAAAAATATCATACAAAATATGGACAAGATATAAAATATTGACTTAAACAGATCCCTTATTTGATATTTAATAATTTAGAGTAGTTTATGATTTTCATTATTTAAAAAACATTTTCATATTTTGTATGATGTCCTGTTATTTTCTTTTGTTTTATAAGTTTAAACTAAATGAGACCACTGTATCAACATACTGTACTCGTTTAAAATAAATTACTTTGTCTTGCAAAACAGGTCTCTCTTGAGAATGAGTTCTCGTGGCTCAATGAGATTACCTGTATAAATAAAAGGTAAATGAAAAAAAAAAAATCTTTATGCTGCTTTCCTTTTGAATACAATGCTTATTTATTATTTATTTTTATGTTTTACCTGACACATTATGTGTATTCACACAAAAAGTATCAGTATCGGTATTGATACCGCCGAAACTCATATGGATTTTACCTGGTATCGAATCAGACCAGAAAATCCTGGTATTGAACATCACTAATAAATCTTGCAGTTTAAAAAAAAAGTTAAATGTTTGATGTGAATTATTCACAGTTTCAAAATAACAGTGATCAAAATGTTGAAAAGACAATCCAGTTTTATTATCTAAAATAAATGGATGATTGTGCTGGACAACAGAGAATTGAATACAGCAGTGATAGATTGGTGGAGCAGAACAACGCGCAGGAATTAATTCAGCTGAGAATAGTTCAGGTCGGACAGTGAAGTTTGTGTGTGTGGTGGGGCAGGGTTTGGACTCTTGACAGATTCAAAGCCAATATTCACTGCTCTCTAAAATAGTAATTTCAATTCAAACTTTGTTTATACAGGTTGTTCATCTCATTGAGCCTCATCATTTACAAGAGAGACTCGTTTCTAATACATTTCTGGAGGAGGACACACAGATCCTCGTGTTTTAAACCCATATGCAGGCAGGTGAGTGAGACAGGAGTTTAAATAAAAGAAATGTATTTAAACAATAAAACAAAATACTTTCAGGTGAAATATATTTCAATCAGTATTACATTACACCCACTATGTTCCATTATTTGTATACACTTAATTCTGCCTTATAATGTGAAATGTGACACTAGGCAGAACGTTTTTCTCTCGGGCTTTGTTTTCACTAGGGAACAGTTACACGCCTGCACATGCAACACACCCAACATTTGATGATTGACATACAGAGCTGATAGCTTGTTGGCTGAGAGGCGGATCACTCACAGAGTAGGGGAAGTTCTAGGGCGGTTCCAAGGCGGTTCGGTTCCAGGATTGGTCCCACGAGGCGATGACGTCATCTAGAGGTATAAAACCGTGGTCCGCCTTCGAAGAGTGTGTGTGGACTTGTGCTCGGTGAGAGGTCTGTTGTTGCTGTAAGGTTTATTCTTATATGTACAATAAACCTACATAAAATTTGCACATTCGTTTCAGAGCTTCCTTCAACCTTTTGAATTCGCAACAATTTGGTGACCACCGACGTGGAGAGGTTTGCAGTTTCGTCTGAAACGAGAGATGATTTGGAGGGTTCCCCCCCCCCACCGCCGACAGAGACGAGCACGCGCGCAGTCAACAGCCGGTGATTCACAGAGGTGAGCAGAATTCCTCTTAACACAAAACGTCTGCGTTTGGACACACTAAATTATTTGTTGACTGAGGGCTGTTTGTCTCGAGGTGGGCCAGTGTTTTATAATGTTAGCAGCTAAAAGTAAAAAAAAACGTGAACTACTGTTGGTATTTCATTTGAATGTGCATTTTTTTTGGCGGTTCTTGTACATATGAGTAAGGTGAAGAGCACAGAAGTTCCACACACGCGTAGGGATAATTTACGGTGCCTTAAGTTTGCCCTTCCCCCACATCCCCCTTCTGAGCTCCGGCCTGTCGGCTGGGAGACACGTTTTCTTTGGACTCCGGGAAACTGTGTAGTCGAGGCTTGATCGTGAACTCCGGGCATCTGTCGCCGTTGAGTCACAGGGCTTTCATCCGATGCACGGTTTTGCCGTATGAGTGGGTTGCCGCTCCGGGTTCACAAGTCGTCGTGCGTGTGATTTAAGTTCGCAGCCGAGACTGTGTTCGCTGTCAGAGTCACATTTTTCCTCCCCTCCCCGTTAAAGTCGATTACCGTATTTTCCGGTGTATAGGTCGCAATTTTTTTTATTTTTTTTTTTACTTTCTTTTGTTTATTTATTTTTTTTTTCTTTCCTTACTCTTAGACACTTGTGGCCTGTACTCCGGAAAGTGCTGAAAACAAACAAAGGCAACAGGGAAAGATTTTTTATTTTCATTTTTATTCTCATTTATTGCATTTGTGAGTGTAAAAGCCAGGGAGACAGGAACCAGGTCTGGGGATGTGCCGAAGCAGTTTCGCAGATGCAAGAGGGCTGTCACACGGCCGGTCTCCCCCACTGATTTGTTGCAGTTCCTGCAGATGGGGCTCCCCTCCTCCTTCCACCCCCCCCCGCCGCAGATGGCCTCTGGAGGTTCTGGTCCTGGGACCGCTTGGAGCTGCTGGCTCGAACTCAGATTTATGGCTTCTAACAAGATAATACTCTCCTGTTGGTGCCTGACATGGAGGCAAGGAGACATCTCCTCCCCTCCTCCCTCACCCCCCCCCCCCCTACGTGCCTGTGAACCTGCACGGCACAAAGGCCTTTTTCATCCATATAAATCTCACTGAGTTTTCTCCTGGTTCAGGTTTTGGACCTGCTAGGGAGGTCCGCCTCAAAGGTTCCGGCTGATAACAGGGAGTTTTACAACTTAATCAGCTCAGGCTGGGACTGTAAAAGTTACTGTTTATTGGTGTGTACTTCAGTGCAGCTTTGGAAGAAAACTCCAGGGTAAAGTAGTTAGTTAATTACCAGTTAAAAGTTGGGTTATTACACGGTTTGTTTTTTATTTTCTGTTGCTGTGACCTTTGTTTTAAACACGCTGACCTCTCTGTGACAGTCTGTTGTCCTCACAATGCAGTACTGTATTTTTTGCAGATATGTGTTTTTCACTCTCGGTGTTAAAGGCACGTTTCTGATTTTTATAGGGTTAATCTCACGCCATTGATTGTTAGTTTCCAGTTCTCATCACTTCAGCCTGGTGGGGTGCAGGTCATGTTTAATGACATATGAACAAGGCCTGTGTGATTGTGGTTTGGAGTATTTTGGTGGTTTGTTTTATTTTATTTATTTGTTTTTTTTTTATATATATGTGTATTTTTTTTTTTCTCTTTCTTGGAGGACTGCAGCTTGTCTGTTCTGCAGGATCGTTCTGCCTTGGCCTTCTGACCTGCTTGACAGAGTCTGGAAGGGAGTCTTCACACAGCTGACATACTGCAGGGGGTGACTTTATTTAGGTGTTTTCTGAGGACTTCAGCTTGACATCTGATCAGTGAACGTTGCAGGTGCTCCATGACGACATTTAATTAGTCTATTTGGTGGTGGATTTCACTTATACACAGATATGCAGTTCTCAATTTACAATTTTATTCCTCACCCCACAACATTACACTTGTTTGCATACATTTAGGTTACCTCCATAGCATGGAGTGGTTGCATCATGACTCTCTAGTGTTGAACACCATTTTTGGACAGATTACATGTATGCTGTCATTGAAGCTAGGTTTTGCTAACAACTCCTCACCTGCACTGGACTGCACTGAACTGTCGAATTGCGTTGTGATCAGCTGTGCTGCAAGCTGTCACCACCTGCACTGAACTGAAAATGCACTGGACTGCCGATATGCATCATGTTCAGCTAAAGCCAAGCTGTCATGACTCGTGCCTGAACTGTTACATGGAGTTTTACGTTTTGCACCAAGTCTATGAACTGTGGTCTGCACCCACTGCTGGACTCTTGACATCTCCTATGGGGGCTGGAGAACTCATGACAAGTGAAAGTCAAGCTGGAAACGTCACTACCAAACTTTGCAGCCTGGCTGATGTGTCAGCTGACCATGTGATCTTCAGGTGGTGGTTCAATAACTACAGTTTTTCATGATCATATTCTTTGCTATGGTAGAACCTCACGCACACTCATTATTCATACATACATGTACAGATCTCACTGACACGTGACCTGCATGGCCACACACGTTTTTGTTTTAACCTTCACGTACTCTCAGTACAGTTGTTCGATATGGGCACCTGTTGCATTCCTTTTTGGATGTGTGTTTGTCTTTTTCTTTTCTTTTTCCTCACCTTTTTGGACAAGCCTTGGTGTTGAGAACACGTCTTTCTGGGACTGGACTGACAGCTTCAATTGTTTGTGGTTTCTAGTTTTACCGTCTTGTATACAGTACTATGACTGCTTGTGGTTGTGACAGGCATAGGTAGAGAGTTTGCTGGCATGATGCAGAGAAGGAAGGTAAATGTTTTCTTTGTCCTGGAGACTGAGTGGAAGGGCAGCAAGGCTCACGGTGTTGGAGCAGGATTAAAGCTCTCTTACTTTGGTGTGGATAGTGGAGAAGATGGAGTAGAGGTTATGTTGAAGAAGAAGTTGACATAGGATGTCGTGGTGGTGTGACATGTGTCTAATGGGGGATGTGTCTTATGGTTGAAGTATTACGTCTGATGCTACTGGTTGGGTTCGGATGTTTTGAGTTTTTATTTTTTCTTTCTGGTAGTATTTCCACCTGCAGTACAGATGACGTTTGTGTTATGAGCATTTCCATTGTTTTCTTTGTAACAGGATGTTTTTTGTTTACCTCCTGTTTCAAAAAAGGGGATGGGAGATAACAAACATACTGTATAGTTAAACACACCATTTCAAATAACTAATTAGATCAACGTTTTAACTCTTCATACAGTGATGAGAGCTGGAAACAGTTATACATTTGATAAAGTTATAGAATATCATTTTAATAAGTGCCTAAAAACAGGTTGGATACTGAATGTTTGGGGTAATTTATACAGATTTAGTGCTGACTTTTTCTTATTTTTCATTTACAGGTCAAATCTGGACTGCTGATGATCTGTCAGCCCTGTGACAGAACGTGTAAGATAAAATTGTGAATAATTTATATTTGAAAAGGGGAAATGCACTTTACAATGTTTCCACAGCTGTGATGGACAAGCAGAGGAACCTTACCATAACTGGGTTTACATTCCTCCCCTTTTCAGCAGATTAATTAATGTTGAATGAATGCTTAATGTTGCAGTGTAACCAATGAAGGGAAAATCTATTTTCCCTGCACCATTTTTTATTTATCTTACAGGTTAACAGGTGGAACATGCAGCAGAGCACAACTAATCACATTAACTAACAAACTAACCAACTAATCACTAATATATGCCAAGGTTTTCTCATTATTTGTTGAAACCTCTCAATTGTTGTTTACACCGTATGTTTTAGAGGATACATTTTAGCTGCACCTTGTTAAGAAGTATCAGAGTAAGCCTAGCTGTGAACTTTACTGATAGGAAATGTTTGTGGTAGAACATTCTGGTACAGAGAATAATATATATATATATATAGAAAATGGATGTGAATAAGATAATTGAGTTTGACAGGTTATGGAAGGATTTTTGTGTTTTCTGTTCTGATTAGATTAATCATAGATTAAGTGTTTAATTTTCTGAATGTGGTCTTAGCCCTTATCACAGACATCTCTGAATAAGAGCAGTTGAGCTTTTCTCAGATATCAGACTAGTCAACAGAGTAGTGTAGGGTTTTTCTCCTCACAGGTGTCTATGATGATGAAGATGAGATGGCCTGACTTGGCTAAAGCATAGTTCATATTCTTTGCTAAGGTTAACACATACCTGAAATGGAGCAGAGTATATGCAATGTTTTGAAGTTTGTTAAGAGTTGATAATTCAATTTTGGGTAATTTAAGGGTTTTTGAGAAAGTATTGGATTTATAAAGTCAAGTTAAAGTCCAGTTGTTTTTTATTGAACGCCTTTTAAAGGTATTGAATTTAACTTCATTATTCCTGCATATACCCTGTTGAGGCGTGATATTTGATAGGAGGGACAGTCCGCTTCATTTTATTGTTTTGTTTTTATTTTTATTTGTTTTATGGTTTCATTTTTACATTTATTTTTGTTTATTTTTGTTTGTTTTTGTTTATTCTTTATTACTTTTTCCGTTTGTTTTGTTTATTTCTTGTTACATTTATTTGTTGTTTTGTTTATTTTATTTTTATTCTTTGTTTTTGGTTGATTTCTTTGCTTTTTGTTACATTTATTTTTTAGATTGTTAGTTTTCTATTGCGTTTCCAGCATATAAGCTCTGACGGTTACCGTATATTTTCTGTTTAGTTTTTATTACCATTTATATTATTGCTTATTTTATATGAGGGTTTTATATTCTGGGTGGGTAACTTAGATGTAATATTGCTGTGGGAGGGAATGTTAGAGATTTCCAATGTGTATCAAGTTTTTAATTGCATTCTCACATAGAACATATAGGATTTTGTTGACATGATGTTTGTCATGTCAAAAGGGGAATTGAAATATATTTCTATCAGTATTACATTACACCCACTATGCTCCATTATTTGTATTCACTTAATTCTGCCTTATAATGTGAAATGTGACACTAGGCAGAACGTTTTTCTCTCGGGCTTTGTTTTCACTAGGGAACAGTTACACGCCTGCACATGCAACACACCCAACATTTGATGATTGACATACAGAGCTGATAGCTTGTTGGCTGAGAGGCGGATCACTCACAGAGTAGGGGAAGTTCTAGGGCGGTTCCAAGGCGGTTCGGTTCCAGGATTGGTCCCACGAGGCGATGACGTCATCTAGAGGTATAAAACCGTGGTCCGCCTTCGAAGAGTGTGTGTGGACTTGTGCTCGGTGAGAGGTCTGTTGTTGCTGTAAGGTTTATTCTTATATGTACAATAAACCTACATAAAATTTGCACATTCGTTTCAGAGCTTCCTTCAACCTTTTGAATTCGCAACACAGGGCAGCAAAAACTTGCTCTGGAAAACACAACAAGGAACGAGACTGAAACAGGACATCAGAGTAAACAGTAGGAGGACCAAGACAATATCTGGACGCAGAGTGAATGAGCGAAAGGCTTTTTATAAGACAGAGGGAGGGTGAGTAATGAGAGCAGCTGTGTAGGTGGCTGATGAGAACAGGTGTGAATGATTAAGACCAAGGACTGGAGAAGCAGACTGAGTCTATGGGTACCTGCACATATAGGAGTGAAAGGAAATGAAATGGCGGACAAGAAGGCCAAAGACTCGTCAAAGGAAAAAGAAATTCATATAAGAGTTTCGTTTAGTAAGTCGGAGACTAAAAGCATTATTAAAAGAAGAATTAGGGAGAAATGGCAGAAACAGTGGGAAGAGGATGTCAAAGGCAGATGGCTCTATAGGATTCAAAGGCAGGTTGGAGACGATAGGAGAGGTGTTGGAAGAAATAGGTTGCAGGAAAGGATACTGTCTAGACTACGGTTGGGTCATTCAGGACTTAATGCAACATTACATATAATGGGGAAACATGACACAGGAAGGTGTGAGTTTTGTGGGGAAAATGAAACTGTAGAACATGTAATGTCAGTTTGTAGGAAATATCAGAAGGAAAGAACAGAAATGATAAGGAGTCTTGAACGAGAAAAAGAACAGTATGATCTGGTAAAGTTAT
The DNA here is from genome assembly GCA_038048925.1 of Garcialebias charrua. Classification (NCBI taxonomy): domain Eukaryota; kingdom Metazoa; phylum Chordata; class Actinopteri; order Cyprinodontiformes; family Rivulidae; genus Garcialebias; species Garcialebias charrua. The sequence continues at coordinate 23,132 of JBBPBX010051923.1, forward strand.
TAGGAAAAAGATTTTTTGATGCAAGTGTTAAGATTATTTTCCGTTATCTAATAGTAACTGGGTTGATTAAAAGAATATAGTTTTTTTTTTTTTTTGCTTGCTAGTCCTGATTCACACTCCTTACTGGTGGTGGCGGTAATGCACCAAATGTTGTTTGCCAACCGCCATTAAAAAACCAAGAAGAAGAAGAAGAAGAAGCAGACTGAGGAGTGAGTGGAAAGTGACAGAAAACAGAATGATACACCGAAACAGAAATCACACAGAGAGCAGAATGAAAACAAACAATAAAAAATAATGGGGGAAAACACAGAAACACCAGACAACTAGGGGACAGACTATGACAGCATGTGTGTCCTATTGAGTAATTATTGATTCTAAATTACTATTTCTTCCTGCTTTCCTTTTATATCCTACCTTTTTCTGAATGTTGTATAAATGTCTTCCTGTATCAGTAATGTCCCAGTTTTTCTGCCATATTTTCTTAATATATGTATTTATTATCATTTTACATTCAACTTTACATAAATGAACCCCCCTTCCATTTGTTCACTCATGTTCATCGCTTCTTCTTCCAAACCGTTGTTACACAGCTCTGTTTCAGTGTTGCCAGATAGATTCCAGGTTTTCCAGCCCAAAACTCTGTTAAAGACTGCCCAAAACCCGCCCAATCAGAAAGTGTCATGTGACTTAGTGGAGCGCACCTCGAGCGGCATTTACGGACCGTTCAGAAAGTGTCACGTGACACCTCACGACATACAACATCCTGGGGGGAAGAAAAAAAAAGTTAAATTAGGTCCTCACTCCTCTGGATGGGTACATGGGTTAAAAAATTGTAGAAACGTTTCCTCTTTTATCCAACATACTTTTTCAGTCTGAGCTGTATGCTCAATTGCTGCAATTTACTATGGATGATTTTGAATTCTTACCTTTAATGCTGATTAGATTGTTGGCTGGAACATCTGAAGGCTGAACATCTGAATGCTGAACGTTTACTCCTCTGATGAACTATACAATCCATTGTGATTTGCTCAAGCCTCCATGGTGGCCTAAGCAAAATTGGGTTTGAGGCCCTCTATTTCTGCTAATAGTACACTGAGCAGTGCATTTAAGTACAGCGGGACATTTAATATTAAACCATTATGAACAATAAAATTAAAGAACATACTCTTTTTATTAATTCCATTTTTATTACTCAGTTTTTTTCAACTGGGCTACAGCATCTTTAAAGCTGCACTGACATCATGTTTTAACTATAAATCATTTAGCACT
>JBBPBX010051924.1:0-24400 GCA_038048925.1 Garcialebias charrua
CAATAACCTGTCACACAACCTGTGTAATGTTGATTATGTGTAGTGTATATATATATATATATATATATATATGTATATATATATAACTATGTGCATGTTAGCTTGTACTGTATTACTAGTTTGAAATACTTACAGTAGTTCATTCAAATTCATCCTGCTGCATCATTACTGTATATCCAACCATGTTTACTGTCTCTCTTCAGGACTTTGTGAATATTATAATTACTTTTTCACTTTGCATGCTTTTAGTATAGTTTGATTTTTAGCAAGTCAAATCTGCTCTTCTCATCCTGAGCACTTCATTGTACTGTTAACTCTGTGTTAACCTGTATATGACAAATAAACACAACTTGAACTTGATGGGGAGTTCCTCTCATCTCATTCTTGGTGAACACTGACCATGGATGGCAGAGCAGTCACATCAGGAGGTCAGATGATGCAAACCTGAAAAAACAAAAAAGTGTTCATATTTACCTTCATAACGTAAAAAACCAAACAGAGAACTCTTTATGAGAGTTATGCTTTAAAATAAATAATTACATCTCAGGAAATAAAAGTTTAATTGAAGTGAAACAGTTCTGGTTTCATATTAAAGGAAACAGCAGAGAATATTTCAGAGGTGTAACAGCCCTGAAGTTACTAGGAGTTTACAAACATATTTACAGATTAGAAAACTGTTAAAATCTGAATATTATTTTAAAAGTATGTAGTTACAAACTTTTATTAAATCACTCATCATGACTCCAACATTAAATCTACAAGTGCAGGATGTGGAGTCGAGTCATATTCATGTTTCTTACTGAGCTGCAGCTGTGTTCTCCTCCTCGCTGTCCTCTCTCTGCTGCTCTCCCAAAGCCCCGGTCATGGAAGGGACAATTATTCCACTCGAACAATGCAGGTACAGCTCATTTTTAACCACTGTTTGATGCTGGCTCTTGAATATTCTGAGGTTTAAAACGCCGGCTACAACCGAGTGTTAGCTTTAAGGCTAACTCGGTTAGCCACGAACTCTGGCATTAAAATATAAAAAACTAAGCGCTCTATTGTCCCTGCTATTCACTGGACACAACGGCACACAACAAATCTCTCTTGTTGTACCAGTAGCTCGCAGATAATTTACCTTTTGTGTCTTTTACATGGTCTAGTTCTAGAAGCTACCGCTAACAACAACTGCTGTCGACCAGAACCGGAAGTGTAGCGTAGAGCCCAGATTTTAACGGAAGTACGTCACCACTACCCGTGGCATATACCCTATTATGTTGATTTGTGTTCTCTTTATACCTCTCTCTCTCCTCTACTCCTATCTCCTTCTTTCTCTTTGAACCCTTTTCCCACTTTTCTGCCTTTGTTTTCTACTTTGTTTTTTCATCCCCTTGTCCATTATATCTGAAACAAACCCAAAGCTAATTCTAATGAAGTTTTATTTATGTATCAAGTGGAGTATCAAAGCCAGCCATACAGTAATGCACTGCTTGTGAAAGTAAATCTGCTGGGCTTCACCTTGACACTCAGACAATAATTCTGAGTGCCACAATGCCGAACAGGACAAGGGTAAAAAAAAAGCCTAGTTAAAATCACAACCACATCCCTTTATATGCTCATTCATAAATAAGAGAAAAGAAAGTTAATCTTTATGAGAAGCTCATAACTAGACTGAAGCCGTTTCATTTTATTTTTAAGTAATGCTCTGTCAAACAGTTAGTACCTTACAGTTGTGACGTCTGTAATACAGTACAGCAGAGTATGAAGCAAAGTGTAACAGTCTTCATGCAGGCAAGGATAATGGGGTCTTGGCTTTGTTTATACATTCTCATGCTTATCCACATTATTCCTGACCACTCTAAACTCGCTTGCGGGACTTATTGTTGGTTCTTCAGTGAAAGTAGCAGTAAAGTGACTTATCTTGGTGGCTAGTCCATCCATCCATTATCTTTTACGTGCTTCTTCATTTTTGGGTCACAGGGATCACTGGTGCCATGTGCAGTTATCACTGTGTGAGAGGCAGGGGACACCCTGGACATGTCTCCAGTCCATCACAGGGACACAGAAACAAACGAGACAAACAACTATTCACTCTCTCACTCACACCTAGGGACAATCTAAAGTTACCAATCAGTCTAACATGCATGTTTTTGGTCTGTGGGAGGAAACTGGAGTACCTGGAGAAAACTCACGCATGGAGAGAACATGGAAACTCCACCGGCAACCTTCTCGCTGAGAGGCAGCAGCTCTACCAACTCTGCTGCCATACCACCCTGTGGCTATGTTAATATTTTGTTTTTAAAGACATTTATTTTCAGTTTTGCTAAACTGCTTCAGTTTTCATAGTATTGATCATGTTCTTTGTAAGATGTTGTCCATTCAGTTAATTGATGTTCTGTTCATGGCTGTAATCACAACAAGTCAAAACTGAACTTGGTTTCAAAATAAGAAACCATATACTGTATACAAACTATCCGTCCGTCCGTCCGTCCGTCCGTCCGTCCATCTATCTATCTATCTATCTATCTATCTATCTATCTATCTATCTATCTATCTATCTATCTATCTATCTATCTATCTATCTATCTATCTATCTATCTATCTATCTATCTATCTATCTATCTATCTATCTATCTATCTATCTATCTATCTATCTATCTATCTATCTATCTATCTATCTATCTATCTATCTATCTATCTATCTATCTATCTATCTATCTATCTATCTATCTATCTATCTATCTATCCATCCATCCATCCATCCATCCATCCATCCATCCATCCATCCATCCATCCATCCATCCATCCATCCATCCATCCATCCATCCATCCATCCATCCATCCATCCATCCATCCATCCATCCATCCATCCATCCATCCATCCATCCATCCATCCATCCATCCATCTATCTATCTATCTATCTATCTATCTATCTATCTATCTATCTATCTATCTATCTATCTATCTATCTATCTATCTATCTATCTATGATGGTTTCTGGAGTCTGCCCTCTTCTATGCCAACTCGTTTGAAGCAGTCATGGCCAAAGTGGTCTAAAATATCCTGATAACAAGATAATATGGATCAGGATAATTCTGATAAATAGGATATATCAAGATATTTTGAACCACTTTCGTCATGACTGCCTCAACCAAGTCAGTGGGGGAGAGGGCGGACTCCAGAAACCATCTGAGCACCATCAAATTGGTTGACCCACTATATGAAGGGGCTATTTATAAGACTAAGTTTGTTGTGGCTCCTCGGACTGATGAAGTTTTGATGGAAAACGGAAGGTTTCAATATCAAGAAACTGTCCAGAGGACCTGACTTAACTTTGCTGGATTCGTGGTTTCACTTATTCAAACTGTTAATATTATTCAACAACAACAACAAAAATTCTCCAAATACCATAAATAATTAGAAATAAACTTAGTTTTTAATTAGTGGAAGAAAAAAATGTCAAAAGATGAGAGGAATTTTTAATTTGTTAAAGAATAACAATTGCCAGTAAAACCGTCTGAACTTTTTAACACCTTGTAGTTGGAGGAGAAGCTTGCACAAAGTTTGGCAAAAGCTTTTATCACATTTTGTGCCTTCACCTCGTGCTGTGGTGTTAATAACATGCGCTTATCTATTTACTATTGTGAGACCAATTTATTTCTAAAAACGCAAGCATGTTATATTTTAAAAAATCACAATTGTCACCCACCTGAGTGTAAAGATCTCTTTAACTTGTCACAGCTTTTGTTTTCACACCACAAGTACTAATTAAACTTTCCTTCAGAAAAAAAAGCAGCAATGGAAAAGACAACAATGAACACCTCAAGGACATCAAATGAACTCAGGCCAATTAAACAGCAGTTTTACTTATTTGCTTATTATTCATTTTACCTTTTATATTCCTAAAGTATTTCAAATTGTGTTACTGTTTTTACGTATAAAGCAGTCAATAAATTTTTTGAATGGACTTTATTGTACTTTATTATATCGAGTTGATCTGAGTAATTTTAGTGCTGATTAGGACGTTGGACAAAGGCTGAATTTCATCCATCTCAGTTCAGTTTCTTATTTTTTTCATCAGATTTCACACAGTAAAATCACACATGCTCGAGTGAAAAGCTAAAAACAGACTGACCCGAAACACTTGCACAATATGACAAATTAACAGCTAAATGAAACACTTCAGTAAAACAACTTAACACTAATTCATAAAAAAATGTTACCATGACAAATGCACTTTATTCATACACTTGTATACTGTAATTCTTTGTTCTTTTTAAACCAATGATTGCGTTAAATTTAAAACTTTTTTTGTACAAAATACTGTGAGGTATACAAAGAAAGTACTAAAATAAATTCACCAAACACAAAACAAGATCCTACTGCAGACTGATGTAAATTCAAATGAAAAAAAGTAACAAAAAAAGAACAAGAAAGTTCATGCTCAATAATCCGGGTACCAAATCCAATTATTCTCAGTCAGGTAATCTGGACAGTTTCTTTTTTATAGAAACGTTTTGCCCTCCATCCAGAGGGCATCATCAGTCAGAGGAGTTCCAGCAAACTGGTTCCCCACCGAGCAGTAAACACCTTAAGTGGACCAACCAGTTTGCCACAGCTGTAGCTACCTGCCTGGGAAGAGTCGACGAGGGACAGGACAGCCTCCAGAAACCATCTTAACTCTAGCAAACTGGTTGGTCCACTAATGCCTCTTATCAACAGGTCTGGTTCCTGTAAGGTACCATTGTGGCTAGTTTGGGCCAGTTCCTATGGGACCGGTTTATTTCTGTACCCACTGCACGCTTAGGACCCCTTTAGTGGGCGTGAAGTTCTCCTGCAGTGGGCGGGTAATTCTCCTGCAGTGGGTGGATCATTAATATCAACGCTTCTAACCAGCTGGTGGCGCTAGTGATACATTAAGCTCTTTATTAACCACTAACACACACATTAGAAGAAGAGCTGGAAAAGAACACACAACCAAAGTGGATGAGCTTGTTTCTTTTTTGAACATTCTGCTTTGTCTGTGGCTTTTTCAGCCACAGACAAATGTTCATATACAGTATATATATATATATATATATATATATATATATATATATATATATATATATATATATATATATATATATATATATATGTGTGTGTGTATATATACACATATATGTATATATATTGTATATACATACATGTGTACACATACAAACATATGCGTGAGTATATATACTGTATATATATATACACACACACACGTGTTTATATATATATATACACACATTGATGATGGTGGAGTACACTACTTTGGACAAAACTGAAAGTGGCATGCATCCTAAAAAATCTGCGCCGCTCCATTGTCCCAGTTGATCAACAAGTGTGTTCCAAACTAAAACATTTGTAATATAAACTTAACAATATGTAATCAATCAATTCCAATCAAAATATCAAAGCAACTTTATTTAAATACTGTAAATGTTACATGTCAATAAAATTGTAACAGTTTTAAAAAATGAAAGATTGGTGTTATTTGTAGAAACAGAAAAACATATTACTAAATCTGCAGTTATGTATGAAATATGAACTTAAAATATCATCACTGGAATCTTAACCTGTTGTTCCAAAACATGTAACAATAATTAAAAGTAAAATTTGGCCAATAGCTCAGGTAAAAATGCTGACCTGTAGAACATTTCTACATTTTTCACTGCTTCTGTAAAGAACTCACCATCAGACACAATCCTCTGTGAATAAAGTCATCTGACCCAGAACTAAAGTTCTTTAGTTTGTAGCAGGTCGCTTTTGTAAAAGAGTCCACGAGGCTCAATGAGATTTACCTGACTAAATAAAGGTTGAATGAAAAACACCATGAAGTCACAGTACCCCTGCTCCGTCACAAACTGAGCTTGTATGACATCTGCTGAGTTCATAGGACCTGTTTGTGTTGTCAATGCAGGACTGTTTTTTTTTTACTGAGGCACCGAGGACATCTTTGGCACAATGTGGACAAGGTGCAGGAGAGCAGAGCATCAGGAGAAGCTCTGAGGTCTGTTCGGCTGCAGTTGATGTGTAGTCTGGAGTCACAAGATCAGATCCTGATGCAGCAGTTCAGCGATGGCTTCATATGTCTGGCTGGCTGTTTTCACTGCCCCATCTGGCAAACAACACAAAATTATTGTTATAATCTCCTCTAAACATCATTGTCCTTTGCTTTTATCTGTAATTTTCAAAGTTTGGAGTGTTTCTGTCATGGCATACTTGCTTTACAGTGCAGTGACTTGTCCCATCCTTCTCCAAGGACACCCACGGCTAGAGGATCTTTACACAGGAACTGACTGATTAACCTGAAATAAATCACATTACACATTAATACAGGCCTATAGGCCTAAGTGACAAATTTATGGATTTTTCCCCATATTTATAAACCATTTTTGGACTGAGATATGACCGTTTCCATTTATTCTGACTGAACCAAATCAAACCAAAAACAAAAACAGAAGTAACATGTATGGCATGAAGTTGGCGGTTGTATCACGTAATATGAAAACGTGGCTATAATGATAAATTCAAAAAAGTTCAAGACAAAAACAACTGGACTTTATTTATTATACTATGCTTTAGACTATTTTTTTCCTTCCTTGCACTTTTTAGAATTTACCATGTCCTGGATGACTGAGAATCTTCACTCGCTATTAATGACTCAAACGGCCTGCCATACTCCACATTCTGCTCTGCTTCGAACCTTGAAAACAGCTGCCAACTCGGCGAATTAGACCATTAAAGTGCATTTATTAAGCAAATGATAGACTCAGACACACCTCCTCTGCTACAATTTCGAGCTAACAAATATTGTTTATGTGATTTTCTTGTTATATTTCAGAGAAACGAGCCGTTCCGCCATCTTTTTTTTTTTTTTCCTAAAAGCCTCTCGGCTGTTGCCTGAAGTCAGTCTCTGAAACGGTCTTTCCGCAGTCCAAAAAAGCTAAGAAACAGTTGCATGACTCACTGGAAATATGCTTAAAGTTAGAAAACACTCACCTGCGCAGACACCTCTTGAAAAATCTTTTCATTGCACGTCACTCCATCCAGCTCCCTCTGAATATTTTCATCGGCCAGCAAATACAGAAAAGCCTGAACCTCCGCGTTTGACCACGGTTGTGACATAATTATTAGCCTGTGTTAATTCTCAAAAATGTGCTCCTCCAACTTGTTGTTCTAGAGTTTGGCGGGATGGCAGTTTGCATTTCCTGGAAGACTGAATCTTCTTCTTCTTGGCGGATTGCAAACAACGTTCAGGTGCATACCGCCACCTACTGGAGAAGACTGAATCTCCGCCCTCCGACCTAGGACTACGCCCCCTGACCAATCAGTGACCACACTGTGCTGATGTCATAACTGGACCCTAAAGAACCGGACCTTTGTACCTCAGTGAGGCAGGCACCAAAATAGGACCGGTTTCACGTGAACAGGACCCTGTGGGTACACCCCATAACTAGTTGTTAACTAGTTACGAACGAGCCCGAACGAGCGCGAACAGGACCTGTTGATAAGAGGCATAAGTTGTTTACTGCTCGGTGGGGAACCAGTTTGCTGGAACTCCTCTGACTGATGAGGCCCTCCGGATGGATGGTGAAAAGTTTCTATAAAAAAAAATAAACTGTTCAGATGACCTGACTGAGAATTATTGGATAAAAAGAACAGTTTCCCTGTCAATTTAATTTAGCCAACTGTGGGAAGATATCTTAAATTAGACTCCTGAATATTATCCCAGAAACATTATAGGTTTTCTAACGTTCATTGTGAAACTTGTTCACACTTTAATGCTTTGATCACAAACGCTGTTTGGACAAAACTGCAAGATACTGTTGGCTCTGCTGTGGTTTCCTCGCGAGGTTACAAGCTGGTGCTGTGATTTTTCTATTTCAACAACACCCACATGTGTTCAACAACATATTACTGACCCAACAGCTTTGAAACAACTTAAAGCTCCACTGACATCATCTTTGAACTTTCCATAAAATGGCACAACATATATATATATTAAGATTGACCTCTGATCATTTTTGCTAAAACAATGTTAAATTAATTAAAATTCCTCTCAAAAATAGTTTAAAATTAGCGCCTTTTTTTTAATTGATAAATATGGATTTTCCCGTCGCGCGATTATGACGTCAGACACAGACTCCGTCAACTGCGCATATTGATACAATGGACGAAGATGCAAAGGCATCCGTCCAATTTAGCCATTTAAAACGTTATATTTTAGCGGTTTTCTTCAGAGAAGCCAAAGTCTGTGGCGGTTCTACTCACGGCCCGTGCCCGTGTAAGATGGACCCTGGCCCGCCCTCCGAGCAGAAGCGGAACCAATGCTCATGGCACATACCGATACCAGCCTTGTTTACGTATCGATCCAACCCATGATGCACGTTGGCTTCAAACTATGGAATGGATTTCCTGAACGGAGGCGTGTCTCATGAACCCAGAGTAACAAGACCCGCCTCACATTCAGGAAATCCAGTTCATAGTTTGCAGGCAGCTACAAGCGTGAGGGGCTGACTGAGTACTCTGTTGGGTTTGTTTTGACATCGTTTGGAAAGAGCGGGTCGTTTGTTCATGGATTGTTTACATGGAGCTGGACGCTTGTTTCTTTCGCAAGATGGATTGTTTACATGGAGCTGGACGCTTGTTCCTGTTGCAAGATGGATTGTTTACATGGAGCTTGGACGCTTGTTCCTGTGGCAAGATCGATTCGGACAACACTGGTGAGTGCATGCTAGCAGCTAGCCGACTTTTCATCGTAACATGTGCGTTGTGTCACGGAAATATTTTACACTCAACACCGCAAGACAACAACGTTCAATGTTTGCAGAGCAGAGCTATATAAACACATCTGCGTCACATTAAACCGCGGTCAAGTTAGTTTTACGCCGGACATTCCATCGAGCTCAGGGCTTCAGCCAGCGGTGTGTTTTTCTTTTTCATGCCGGATTACGGCAGCTGTTTCAGCTCCCGCCTGGGAGCTCCGTGGCTTCGCATCATATAAAGCATGTAAAACACTAAAAACGGGAACATGTCTGTGTTGGTTTATGCCAAGAACTGAAAAAAAATTATAACCTGCTGTTTACTCGAAATAACTTTGGCTTCTCTGAAACATAAAGTTTTAAATGGCTAAATCGGACGGATGCGTTTGCATCTTCGTCTGTGTCTGACGTCATAATCGCGCGACGGGAAAATAGTATTTATCAATTAAAAAAAAGGCGCTAATTTTAAACTATTTTTGAGAGGAATTTTAATTAATTTAACATTGTTTTAGCAAAAACGATCAGAGGTCAATCTTAATATATATATATATGTTGTGCCATTTTATGGAAAGTTAAAAGATGATGTCAGTGGAGCTTTAAGTGCTTAATTCTGAAATGAACTAAGTTGAAGAATCTTTAATGTCCCTGATAGGCAGACTGTTTCACAGCAAGTAGTGAAAAACTATTTACACTTGACAATTTTCATGTTAAAATCTCAACACTAAAATCATACATGATTGTTAAGAAGCCTGATCACTGAGAGGATGAGGGAATGTTTTAGTCCATGAATATTGCACCTTGGCAACAAATACCTGCATCTGGATGAAAGAGGCTTGAACTCATGGTGTGGGTGATTAGGATCTGCCAGAATCAGACTGACTTCTTGTGCCAACTGATTTCTATTAAAACCAAATACAGCAAACCCCCTAGTTACGACTCCATCGACCTACGAACAACGGGACCTACGAACGTATCATATTTAATAAAAATATGAAATTACTGTATAAAAAAAATATATATATATATATATATTTTTTGTGTTTAAATGTTCTTAATTTCATGTGTACATCACTTTGTTGCAGATGTGGTTGTTTTAAAGGCTTTATAAATAATAATTATGATAAAAATGATCATTTCTGATCATTTTTGAGCAATCTTGGGCAGCAGGAAGTAGGTCTTCAGTTTACACGGTCACAAATTAATGTAGAACACCGGACGCCATTTTAGGTTCAGTCACGGGGGTCTCCGGTCACAAATTAATGTAGAACACCGGACGCCATTTTAGGTTAGCTGCCGGGAGCCGGCCTTTGAACACTGGTGACCAGGATGGCCTCATATGGATTAATTACTAGCTGGAAACGTCTCTGTGAACTTTGTGGATGTCTCAGGCAGCAGCGGATTTATCGCAGATCGTGCCAGGCCGCCGCGCGAACACCTCCGGCCTGGCTAGCTCCAGAAGCTAACACGGGAGCTAACACGGGAGCCGGCCTTTGAACACTGGTGACCAGGATGGCTTCATATGGATTAATTACTAGCTGGAATCGCTCTGTGAGCTCTGTGGACGTCTCAGGCTGGAGCAGCAGCTGCAGATTGATCGCCGATAGCGCCGCACCGCCGCTCCAACACCAGCCCATGGCCTGGCTAGCAGAAGCTAACACAGGCCTTGAGCAGCTGCGGTTAGCTCGCCGGCCGCCGCGCTGCTCGGCCCGACAACAATCAACGCATGGCAACCTAAGATGTCGGCTTTGACCATCTCAAAGTAAGAAAATATATTTTTATTTATTCTGTAAATGTGAATAGCAATGTTTAACATTACAGTACACTACTGTACATGCTTAAATGTGTGCGCGCGCTCCGCTAATTTCACCCCCTAGCTACGGCAGAATCGAGCTGCGAACCGTTCTTATCTCCCTAACTCGTTTGTAAATCGGGGGTTACCTGTAATTGTCTTTGTTCCACTTTTTAATTAGGTCAGAGGTCTGTAACCTTTGCGATAAAAATAGCAATTTTTGCCACTTTGTTTACTATTTACGATGTGTCCGGAGCTGCAAAACCTGCTGCAACTGTGTACAGTAGTCTCTCATTTATCATGGGTTTTAGGGACCACACCCACCTGCAATAAATGAAAAACTGCAAAGTAGGGATACCGTAGTCCAAGTTCAAGTTCAGTTCAAGTTCAGTAAACTTTGTCATGACATGCCAGGAGGCAATCACACTCATCACCTGTTCCCAATCTCCCTCCTAAAATAATTTATTTTAAATAAACTACCCATGGCTCATCCATTAATCAGCCAATTGTGTCACATCCAATCTTACTTTGAAAAATCGTGATATAGCAAAGCCGCGAAAAACAAACCGCAAAGTAGCAAGGGACTACGGTAGTGCCAGCTGGTGGCCCGTGGACCACTACAAGTTTGTTGGAGATGGCTTTTCCCACCTGTGGGTGTGATATTATGAAGTGAAAAATGTCCAAGTATTATCAACATTTATTGATATTTTCTATTTTAATAGAAACGTTTGTCTCTATGTGGCCTTGTGATGGACTTGCAACCTGTCCAGCCTAATCCCTCATACAGTGACTGCTGGACATGGACACTGATGAACCCCGTGACCCAAAATGGAAGAAGCGGGTAAAGATAATGGATGGATAATACAAAAGAAAAGACCTGATTCATTTAAAGAGAAAAAAAGATTTTTTTAAACTATTTTATAAAATTTAAAACACTGAACTCTGCAGTCCGATGTCAGTTCTCTTAATTATTGTAGAATTAACTAGCCTACTTAAAGCATCACTTTAAAGACAGTATAACACAGTGACGTGCGGTGAGGTTCATGGCTGGTGAGGCACTGTGCAGTTTTTTTTTCATATGTATTATAAAAAACTGACAAAAAATGTTCTCCACGTTTTGGCTTCTGTCTGCCATAGCTTCTTCAGTGCTTTGGATACTTTGGATAGCGTTATTTTCTTCTTTTATAATACATGAACCCTACAGAGTAGTTTATTCGCCATTTGATTGGCAGCAGTTAACGGGTTGTGTTTAAAATCTCATATCAGCAATCTTTACACATACAAACTGTAGCACACAAAAAAACATTTAATTTGGAGAAAAAATTATTCTAGTCTTACCTTTACTTATAAATTAAATTAAACTATAACAAAATCTATTTTTATTTTACAGAAAAGAGCTGTGAGAATTATTACAAGAAAGCCTTAATGTCATATCTAATATATTATTTAAACAACTAAAAGTACTGAAGTTTAATGATTTGGTGGACTATAATATTTTGTTAGTAATAGAACCCTCAAATGTTCAAATGTAGTTTGTTAAGAGAGAAAGCTGCTAGTCTAAAGGGAATTGAAATATTTGCAAAGCCAATAGGACTAGTTTGAAGGGACGGTTTATTTCAATACAGGGAGTTGAATTGTGGAATGTTTTGGGAAATGATGTTAAAGATGTAAACTGTGCAGCACAGAGTTTAATTTTTTTTAAACATAAGCACAGACTGTGCTTATGTTTAAAAAATGATCAAAACTAAATTGTTAACAAAATACCAACATTTTCAGTTTAAATGTTTAATGTTCTAGATATTTGCAGATCTGTGATGAGTTATTCTTTTTGCTCTGTTACTTATAGATAATTATTGTTTGAATTGGTTGTTTGAACTTGTTTTGTTTAAAAGGGGCAGATAATTTTCTGCCACCTTTCATTTTATGTATTATTTCATATAATATGTGATGTGTTTTTTTTTTCTTCTTCTGGTTTTTAATGTAAAATGAATGAATAAATAAAAAATAAAATAAACAAATAAAGGAAGTCCATGTCCACTCCTTCTGAAGACGTCAATGACTTTTTTTCTTGAAGTCTTCCTTGTCGGCTTTCAGTTTTAAAAGACTCTCTGCCTCGATGGAGATCATTGCCAGAGAAAGCCTTCCTTGATCAGAAATGTAATGTAATCCTCAATGGCGAAATTATAGCCAATCAGGAGAAAAAAATAACTGAATCACTGCATTCAACTGTAGCGCTGTCACTTCCTCCTGCAGCGAGCCTCAAGCAGAAACCGTGGGCTCACTATCCCCACCTCCTCGAGGCTGTCCGCACACGCAGCTCCTTTTTCTCACTGTTTTATGATCGCTCAGCACAAGAAACACGTTACACACACACATATAGTTTTAGACAAAAACACTAGACATTATATTCACCAGCTAAACTATAGAAATGTAGTTTATATAGCAAAAGTATTTGGACATTTTAATAGCAACATAAAAGGGGCAGGAATACGGGCTCACACAGCATGCAGCCGAGTGATTGCGCAATCTGTGAAGCGCAGCTGCTGGTGCCTCTCTGCCGCACTGCGCACGTCTCTTATTCAATATTTGAACACTAAATAAGAAAAATCTGTGATTTTGAATTAAAAATAACTTAAAACTGGTTTAGTTTTACGTAAAATAAGTTTATAGTACAAATCAAAGGATAAATACAATAATTACATTTATTTTTTCAATTTACATATTTTCTTTCCATGATGACAGGGGAGGCATGGCCTCACTTGCCTCCCCTGACCGCACATCACTCATTAGGCCAGTTTGTTAGATATCCAGTTACATTTTTAAAGAAAAATAAATACTTTTGCTTACTTGGCTTTTTGTGTTTTATTCTCAGTGTAATCAAAGTTACTCACCATATTCCTTCTCAACACTTGTCTTAACCTCTTGAGACCCTGCATCCACATGTTGGGGACATTACATTTTGGCTTTGCTGTACCTTATATGTCACAATGTTCAATAGTGTTTTATATTTTGTTAAGCCATGTTAATTTTGTGTGTTATGCTGTAAAATAAGCCCATTGTCCCCATCTGAGGACTTTTTTTTTTTTACAAAAGTATGTCATAACCATGTAACAAAATACAACTTCCTGTTCAAAGAGGAAGCTTTATTTGTACACAAATCAGGTCCATCTAATCACAAATATCTAGGAGATATGAAAAATGCATCGCATTCGCAAACCAGAGCTTGGGTCTCAGGAGGTTCAAGATATTACAAAACATTCTGGTGGTTTTGAGCGAAAGATCACGCTGTGAGACTGGAAGTGGATTTAAAATGGCAAAAAAACTGATAGCATGATGTACTCACATGTTTTATACCTTGTATTTGTACTATTATTCACATATTTGAAAATGACAGGAAGTCTGCTAAAACTAGCCATTTTCATTGTTTGCAATAATTTAAATAAAATTCAGTTTTATTTTAGTTTTGTTCAAAGCCTAAAGAGCCACTGCAGAGGTACCAAAGAGCCACATGTGGTTCCAGAGCCACAGGTTGCTGATCCCTAGTATAGAGTTATATAATTTATATTTTCTTTGTGCATTGTTTTATGTGTTCCAGTCCAGACAGACAAAAGACATTCCTTGAGTGTTACACCTATGAATATAACACTCTGTAAAAACAGCACTACATGACATCATTTTATAGTGAATCGCCGCTTACTGCAAAGCTTAATGTCAAAATGCTGGTGAAGATTCTCAGTCATCCAGGACACGATAAAGCTTTTGTAACTTAATGTTAAAAGTTTTTCATCCCATCCAGGATGGTGTTAGTTTATTTTCATATTTTTATATTAAAGAATGTGTGTTGGTGAACAGCTATGACAAGCGTCACTGGGCTTTTAAATCAGAGTATTAAAACATTACAGCTGATGCTGGCTTTAAGCATTTAAAGGTATCAATAATTATGGTGGCAAAATCTTCATTTTCTATAACTTTTTCATTGATTTCCCCTCACTGATACGTCCAGGTTTCCCCTCATCTCCCTTTAATCCAGCTTCCTTTCTGAACTGTGCTCACCCTGATGCCGCCTGTTCTTTTATGCATCTTTTTCATGTTCTGTCTTTGATCTGCTTTAAAATAGTGCTGATAATGACAACACCTTTTTTTGTGAACACTTTAAGTGCCAGTGATTCACAGTCATCAACACTTGCTTATTTGAGCAGCGCATCAAGTTCTCCTTCCACTTTTAACTCTCTATGTCACTACAGCCATGTTTTTTTTTTAAATTCCCCTCTCACATTTCTTCTCACTTTTTTTGTTCTCTTCTTTCAAAACTTTCGCTTCTGTTCTGCTGTTTTTGTAGCCACCTGCCATTAACGCCAACACTTTACTGTTTCCCCATCTCCCTGCTCGCTTCACTGCAGCTCTGGTGTGACAGTGTGAGGCACTTTTTAATGCCCTCTTTCTCTTTAGCTCTTCTTCTTGCTTCACTTGTTTTTGTCCTGTGACAGTGAGCGGATGAGACAGTGTTAAACAGTGTTTCCTGCCAACACCTTCGACAAGATGCGGTGCGAGTGTCCAATGAAAAAGAGGAATCTATGTATAGAAATATGTTTCCTCTGAGTTTGAGCACATGAACATGGTGTTTAGGATCACCTTTATTTGTGTACAGATGTATAAAACCCAGTAACAGCTTCTTGATGTGCCATCTCATACAATGTGGGCGTTGCGGCACAGAGAAAGTCCTTGGCTTTGAACGCTACCAGGCCTCTGGCTGGCTGTCTTTGGATGCAGCGGCGGTCGTTCAAAAGTCACCATCTTGATTGGCAAATCAAAGGCATCTAGAGCCAAGTGCTGCACTGCTAAAATGATGCATAGGGAAGTTCTCTACCTGATTAAAAATACATGAGGCAAAGGTGTAACAAAACTGTTACTGAAGGACTGATTTCTCACTTCTGAGGTCTAAAAATGTGTTTTATTTCTACAAAGTACATTTCCTTTACATACTGTACATTTGTAAAGCCTGACGTCTTGGCAACTGTTAGTTCATCAAAACATTTCATACACACAGCTGGAACATTGCGGCTCTTGACAGCCTGATGAGAATGTTTTGATTGGAGATGTATTAGTTCCTCTGGGCTTGTTGAGGAAATATTTGCTGCCTGATTTACATAAGAATGTGGTTTTCCTCATAAACCCTCTGGATGCCTTGCAAATGCATCTCAGTCAAGCCAGTTTTCACATGCGTGCATAAAACATGCAAAGTGTAAGTCGGAAATTTCTAACACATCATCTGGAGCATTTGTTTATTAAAATGCAAATGTAAAATGTTGTGTCAGATGGCACTTCAGTGGTTAGCTTTTGGTTAAAGTGAGTTTGTTTGAAGTAATTATGAGCAGTCAGTGACTTCCCAGTAGCAGGCAGTCTTCAGGATGCTCCTTGGTTTTAGAAGCAGACATTACTTACAAGACATAAATCAAGAAAATTGGAAATCAAAAAATATTATCTTTAAGGGGTTATTTTTTACCATCTAAAACAACAAACCTCCAGTTCAACTCACTGTCGTCTCGAAAAGACAGACAGCACTGTGAGAGTCATGTTCTTTGATTTCTCCAGTGCATTTAACACAATTCAGCCTGATCTGCTTTGTCAGAAGCTCCAGAAGACTCAGGTGGAGGCCTCAACAATCACCTGGATCAAAGACTACCTGACAAACAGACCACAGTTTGTGTTTCTGACCAGGTGGAGCTCAGGAGCACCACAGGGGACTGTACATTCACATTTCCTTTTAACTCTGTACACCTCAGACTTCCATTACAAAACAGTCTCCTGTCATCTGCAGAAATATTCAGAAGACTCTGCAGTGGTCAGGTGTATCAGAGATGGACAAGAAGCTGAGTACAGGGAACTGGTGGACCGCTTTGTGGCATGGTGTGGAAACAATCATCTCATCTTGAAAAAGCAAATTTAAAAGAGATGATTGTAGATTTCAGGAGATGTAGGAACAGGTCCAACCCTATTTATATCATGGGAGAAGATGTGGAGGGTGTGGAGAAGTACAAATAACTTGGGGTTCACCTGGACAACAGACTGGACTGGAAATGCAACAGTGAAGCGTCTACAAGAAGGGACAGAGCAGACTCTTCTTGAGGAAGCTAAAGTCCTTCAATGTTTGTAGAAAGTTGCACCATATCTTCTATAAGTCTGTTGTAGAGAGTGTTATCTCTTCTGCCATCATCTGCTGGGGAAGCAGCACCAGAGCAAGTGACTTGAAAAAGATCAACAAGCTCCTAAAGAAGGCTGGCTCAGTTTTAGGGATTCCTTTAGAACCTTTGGAGATGACTGTACAAAGAAGGATTCTTCATAAAATGAAGAACATTAGACAACCCTCAGCATCCTCTTCATCGGACTGTCATACAACAACAGTGTCTTCAGTCAGAGGCTTCTTCAGATCTGTTGTAGGACAGACCACAACAAGAGATCCTTCCTGCCCTCAGCCATCAGCATCCATAACAACTCTATAACCTCCTAAGACCCGATCTCTTGCACATGTGGATGTCAGGTCCTAGGAGGTTAATGAAGCCAGGATGATGAGTTACAACATTTAATTTGTCTCTGGGATTAATAGAGTATTTTTGAATTGAATTGTTATTGTGTTGTATTTCTGTTTTACACAGTGTATTTTGTGTAATAATACAAATATTTCATGCGAGTTTGCACTCTGTAGCAACCCCAGAAGGGAGCAGCCGAAAGAAACTTACACAAACCAACAAAGTTTTTTTTTGTTTTTGTGCTGAAACTTTTCACCTTCCATCCATTTGATAAAGCCTTCTGGGTGGAAGGTGAAATATTTCAGCAGGAAAAAAAAGAAAAGAAAAGAAAGAAACTGGCCAGATGACCTGGCTGAAAATTGTTGGAAACTTACCGGTACACAAAGTTTTCTTTGCATAGTTATTTACCTGTAAGCACATCAAGCTACTGTAGGGCTAATATACTCGAAGTTAATATGTAACAGAGAACCGTCTGCTTATTACACATTACGTAGTCATATTGTTGGGATTCAGTTTTATTCTTCACTGACCTTTCCCCTGCAGGTGAGCTGAGTGTGAGTTGAGCAGGAGTGCCAATCAACAGCTCCCGTACAGCAGCAGATCATCAGTACAGGTAGTCCCCGATTTACGAGCGCTCTGATCTGCGAGGTTCCAGACTTACGAGCTGCGAATTTTTGGAAAAAACGAAAAAAATACTGAGTTTTCATGTGTTTTTTCACTACAGTTAGTTAGTTAAGCATATAAACACACGTTTCCGATCATTTTTATGCACTCAAAAGTAGTTTTTAGATGAAAATAGAGTGTTTTTAGTCGCGCTAGCGAAAACCGTTCCAATTTACGAGCGGATTTCCGGATTTACGAGAGAAATGGCGGCCGTTCCAAATTACGAGATTTCCGGTTTACGAGCGCCTCGTTGTAACGGATCTCGCTCGTAAATCGGGGACTACCTGTAGTCTGATTACTCTGGCTTATTAGAGAGAGCTGAAGCAACATGCAACGTTGGTCTGATGGTAACTATTCAGTGACTTACCAGCCCCTGATCTTTGTTTGTTTGGCTCACAGTTTGGTTGCCACTCTGAAAGGATTGGTTTGAGTACCGTATTTTCCGGATTATTGGTCGCACCGGAATATAGGTCGCAGTGTCCAATTATTGCCAAAAAATTGGAAAAATCCATAAATAGGTTGCACCGGAATATAGGTCGCACCTACGTCACTGCCGACGTAATAATAATAATAATAATAATTAATTCAATTTATAACGCACTTTTCATTACTGAAAATCTCAAAGTGCTACACATATATTGAATGCTACACACATTCATAAACCGGTGGCGGCAGACTACCATGCAAGGTGCTTTCCAGTCCTACCGGGAGCAACTCAGGGTTAAGTGTCTTGCCCAAGGACACAACGACACATGGTGCGGGTCCCAGGAGTCGAACCGCCAACTTTCCGATTGGGAGACGACTGCCCTTACCACTACGCCACGGCCGCCCTATACGCGACGTAACGCGTCATCCACCGCTGACGCGCCGCGTGACCGTTGAGACAACCCGACAATATGGACCGAGTGTTTAGCTATGCTGCTAATGTCTGCCAGAAGCTAACAGAAGCTAAACACGAGACGAGTCCGTCTCTGAAAACACTAATAAAAAATCGAATCTCATCTCAAATGTTTTATCGAGACCATAGTAACGTACATTAAAGCTCCTATAATTACACTCTGTAAGCAGAAAAAATATACACCGAGTGGTTTTGAAGCTATTTATGACGTTAACAGAAGTAACACCGATAAAAAACTAATGCTAACACGAGACCAGTCCGCTTCTGACATGAATAAAAAAAATCGAATTTTATGTCAAATGTTTTATTGAGACCATAGTAAGGTACATTAAAGCCTTATAATTACACTCTGTAAGCAGAAAAAATATACACCGAGTGGTAGGGCTGGGCCATATCATATAGTTACTGGTAATACCGGTATAAAAAGCTTGCCCGGGCAAAAATCTTATATCATGATATGCTAATTTCATGACGTAATACGTCAGGGCGCCCCGCCCCTTAACACCCGAGCGCTTTAAACAACTGCGCACATCCCCTCCAACAGTCTGTACTGGTGTAAAACGCTAATTAGTTACTGCTAAAATGTTAAAAACAACGCGCGCGCGTCTCAGCTTCTCTCCCCCCTGCTCTGCAGGCATAGACAGCTGTCCCCCCTCCCCCCGCTCCGCTCTGAGCAGCCGTGTCCTCGCTGTAAACTGTGTTACAAACACGCGCGGCTCCACAGTCACTCCTGTGATGTTTCTCTGCACGCTCAATAACCTTGCTGGTTTGTAGCAGACGTTGCTTTATTGTTTAAGCTGCACAAATACACTTAACAGACTGCATGATCCTCCACCGCTCCGTTCTCTGACTTTCTTTCACACCCGAACCTGCGCGCCTACGTCACGCTCTCACTCGCGGTGCGTTCACTGGCACTCTGTAATATACATGCACAACACTGCTGTATACATTACAACTCCATCAGAGACAGATCAGTTAAAAAAATGAATCAGAGGAATGACACAAACTTCATTTTATTTAGGCTAGTTGTTTTAGGAAACTACACCTGCACTTTAAAAATGATTGTTATTTAGATTGGAAAAAGTCTGCACAAAATATAGATAAAAAAACCACCACAAAAACTAAAGTGCAGGTGTAGTTTTACTTGGAGACTAAATACTTTACTAAATAAAGTAATTTCAGTAAAATTACCCCTTGTTGTTTTTAAAAAAAATTATATAATACTGCAAAGCAACATGTTAAGTTAATTTTGTCAAATAAATACATTTGATTTTTTTTAGGTTATATCACGAAATTTATCGTTATCGTGATAATACTCTGAAATATCACAATATAATTTTTGAGCCATATCGCCCACCCCTACCGAGTGGTTTTGAAGCTATTTATGACGTTAACAGAAGTAACACCGATAAAAAAACTAATGCTAACACGAGACCAGTTTGCTTCTGACACTAATAAAAAATCGAATTTTATGTCAAATGTTTTATCGAGACCATAGTAACGTACTTTAAAGCCTTATAATTACACTCTGTAAGCAGAAAAAAATATACACTGATTGGTTTCGAAGCTATTTATAACATACCGTAAACAGATATACATCCACAAGCTAACAAGCTATGCTAATAAAATATTGTTTATTTAATTTTTAATCTCAAACATCTATTAAAGGTACTCACTTGTAAACGTCCACACTGTGATTAGATCCTGTAAGTTTCAGAAAAATCTGCTGAGTGGTTCTTGACTTATCTTGCTAACAAACAGCAAACATACAGAGCTAACAAAGCTACCGGTACATCCAGACCAGAGGAGCTTCTTCTTCTTGGGTCAGTGTACTCCTCTGGAAGTGGTACTGCAGTGCACCCCTAGCGACCGAAAGTGGTACTGCACCATTTGCTGCAAAACTGAAAAGGCTCATAACGGAGTCAAAAATTGGTCTAAAAATATGGAAAAAAATCCATAAATAGGTCGCACCGGATTATAGGTCGCAGGCCTTGAAAAAACCATAAAAAGGTGCGACTTATAATCCGAAATTTACGGTAACCTAAAACAAAAAAATCACAACTCAGTATAATTTTTTTACATTTTTTTATTTATTCATTTTACATTTGTTAAAAGAAAAAAACTTCTTACATGTATTTAAAACAAGAGAAAACATAAAATGAAAGGAGGCAGGAAGAAGAAGAAATCTTATTTTACCTGCCCCTTTTTTCCAAAAACAAAAAACAAAATCAATGCACTCCAACATTAGTCAACATTAAGCAATCGAACCAAAAGAGAAACTCATTTCAATTTTAACATTTTCATGTACAAAAAACAATTTAAAGAAATTTTTAGTATTCTGTTAACAATTTAGTTTTAATCATTTTTTTAAACACAAGCACTGATTTTGCAGATTTAACTTCATTTCCTAAACCATTCCACAAATCAACTCCCTGTATTGAAACAGACCGTCCCTTTAAGCTTGTTCTATACAGGAAACCCTCGACCTATGTCACCCGCGACCTACGGCAACTCAGACTTACGATTTTATCATATTTAATAAAAATATGATAAAAAAATATTATTATTATTATTATTTTTTTTTTTAATGTTATTAATTTCATGTGTATAGCACTTTGTTGCAGCTGTGGTTGTTTTAAATGGCTTTATAAATAAAGTATAATTATTAATATTTCATTTTTAATTACAATTTGATCGTATTTACGCAACTTCCGGTCGTTTCCGGTCGCCATTTTACTACTGTACTGCGGTCAATGGAGCTCTAGACGCTCCTGTCAGCTGGCTTTAGAGGACCGTGTGTCCGTTCAGGGTTGCCTCATACGGATAAATTTGCTGGAAACACTCGGTCAACTCTGTGGACGTCTCAGACCCGGAGGAGCAGCCGCCGATCGCCCCCGTGATCGCTCTAACAACGCCGCCCGACATGCTAACGACAGCAGCTAACAGAGCAGCTAACACAGGCGAAGACACCGAGCCGACATGCCGCGGAGGGGCCATCTGCGGCCGGGAGCTCGCCGCAAATGTCCGCCTGGCAGTCGGGGGACACCGAGCTAACGCGGAGATACAAAGCCGACAGCCTTTTTGAATGAACTGACATGCTAACCAGTGCTGCTAATGGCGGGGCCTAACCGTAGCTAACGCCGAGCAGTTGTTTTGGATGGAGGATTATCGCGGAGAAACGGCTTTCAGTAAGTTTTTTTTTTTCTGGCTCCAAATATATGAAGTTAAGAAGCTAACAGTCATTCTTTTAAACAGTTTTGACCACGTGTGTGCGTGTGGAGCGTAAGGAAGCTGGGGGAGCTCGCACCCGAGCTGATGCTAAAAGACGAAGGCAGGCTTTGACCAGCTCAAAGTAAGACATTATATTTTTTATTTATTGTACAGTACTGTATTCATTTACTGTACAGTTCTGTGCATGTTCATGGCCTAGTATGTCTGCTTGTTCAGTCTCATGCCATTAAATATGTGTGCGGCGCTCCGTTAGCGGTATAGCCGCGACCTATGTCAGAAACGCGGACCTACGACAGGCAGGTGTTTTTGGTCCGCGAGGTACGACAACATCGACCTAAGTCACACACGTAGGTCCCAATCCCTGACGTAACTCGAGGGCTTGCTGTACTGAGGTTTTGCAAAAATCTCAGTTCCCTTAAGACTATAGCAGCTTGTCCTCTTTACAAAATTAATTTGAACATTTGAAGGCACATTACTGCATTATGGGCTCTATACATTACCAACAAAATATTGTAATCCACTAAATCATAAAACTTTAGCAACTTAAGTTGTTGAAACAATATATTCGACGGATGACAGTAAGGGTTTCTTGTAATTATTCTGACAGCTCTTTTTTGTAAAATAAAAATAGGCTTCGTTATGGTTTTACGCCTTTCCCCAAACTTCAACACAATAAATTAAATGTGGAACAAAAATTGCATTATATAACAGATACAGAGCTTTATCATTCAACAAATCTTTCACTTTGTAAAGCACCGCAGTAGATCTAGATAACTTAAGTTTAACTAAATGTATATGCTGTTTCCACGACAGTTTGTCATCAATAACTACCCCCAAAAACTTCACCTCGCTTACTCTGTGAACTTCAACACCATCAATTTTAAAAGAAAAATCCAATTCATCATTTTTATTACTAAATAACATATAATTTGTTTTATCTAGGTTTAATGATAGTTTGTTCAAACCAAGTTTGTAATTTGACAAACTCCATTTTTAACAGCTCAGACATAATCAGTCTCTACCTGACATTTCATTCATCAGCTTATTCCTGGTCTTATTACTCCCCATTCATTAACGAACAGTAATACAGTCTATGTACCTCTTGTCCACAGAAAATCAGACATGACTTCCAGTTTCCCTACCAAAATTTAAAAAAATTCTTGCCCTCCTGTTTTTGCCTGCTTTGTTCAGCCTGTGTTTCACACCCAGTGAAACTTTACGTCATTCATTATGACGCATATAATAATGACCATTCTTCAGTGGCAAATAAAACTTTTATCAATGCCACAGTTCCCCAGATATCAACCAATCCCTTTCCAAGTCATCACAAATGACATTTGCTAAGTTGCCCATTGTGTCAAATATAACACACATTGCAGGACAATTTTTTATTGATTTGTTGTGCCTTTCCCACTGTTGCCTTACTGTAGTGTGGCACATTACAATATTAACCTAAAAAGTATTGGAGCAAAAAACTGAGGAAAAACCAAAAACAAACTCATATTGCAAGTTTTGGTGGTAAGGGTATGTAATGCAGAGGTCAGTGTTTTTGCCCTTGAGGTCACAGGATTGTCTCCTGGCCTGGGGCAGATCTGGGCAGAGTTTACATTTTCCTCTGTGTTTCTTTTACATGTTGATTTTCTCCATGTACTCCAGTTTCCTCCAAAGACCATAACAAGCATGTTAGGTTAACAGGTGACTCTAAATCATATGTGCCAAACTCAAGGCCCAGGGGCCAAATGTGACCCTCATTGACATCTTATCTGGCCCCTAAGATGTTATTTTAAATG
Source organism: Garcialebias charrua (assembly GCA_038048925.1). NCBI lineage: Eukaryota > Metazoa > Chordata > Actinopteri > Cyprinodontiformes > Rivulidae > Garcialebias > Garcialebias charrua. The sequence goes on from JBBPBX010051924.1 coordinate 23,674, forward strand.
TAAAATACTTTTATCACTTTAATTTTTTTTCAGTAATCTTTGATTATGGTGTCAAAAGTGTAACAGAGAACGTCAAATGAGATCAATCACACTCTTGTTGAGGAACCTGCAATTAAGAAAAGATGTTGGGTATCTAACTTGAGTTACCTAATGTAGATTCTGAAACCAGTCCTTAGATTGAAAAATGTTTTAATTTTGGCCCTCTTTTGTAAATTAGTTTAACACCCCTACTCTACAGTATTGCCCCTTGATGTAAGTAACAGTGGGAATGGTTGTTTCCGTTGTTTGTCTTTCTGTGTCCCTGCAGTGGACTTGCTACTCATCCTGGATGCCCCCAGCCTTTCACACATTTGACTGCTAGAAATAGGCACCAGTGCTCCCTGGAAGCCAGACGAGAAGAATGATGTAAAAGATGGATGGATGGATGGATGGATGGATGTCCTGTTCTATAGCTATACACTGTAAGTTTTCTTGTTCAAATCTAACAAAACAACTGTAATACCAAAACCTAACCATGTATTTTAAAATGTTCTTAGTAAAGCTGTAAAATTTTCTAACAATTAAAATATAAATAAATAAAAGATTATAGGAAGAAGTTGACAAAACAGTGTTACAAAGTTTGTCTCTTTGTCTAAACCTAACAAGGAAGTCATCAAGCTCTGATACATTACTTTAAAGTAGCTCAAGCTCAGAATGTTACATTTATAATAAAAAACTAAAGTGAACA
>JBBPBX010051925.1:0-24400 GCA_038048925.1 Garcialebias charrua
TTAAGTCAAATTTGAAAGTTATTGCCCGTTTAGCCAAGGTTAGTTATCAATGGTGGCCATCTAGAACTGGGTTGACTTAAAAGTAATAATGTTATATATTTACATTGAATAATTTGTTTTAAAATGTAATTAAAACCAGTCTAGTGGTATATGAGCTATTTCACAAACTCTATAGATGGACCCACACAAACATGAGCCAAAAAAAAAAAGATTCATCCTTTCTCCTCTGGTGTCAGGTTATAACAATAAGAATGTGTATTTCCAGACCAATTCAGCCCATTTTTTATAACATGAGCTCTTATTTTTTCTATATGTAAATGCAATCCCATTTCTTGGATGGGTTAGTGTCAACAAGATTTTGTAAAATTAAATATTTTTTTAACAGTACCCTTGAACAGTTTTATATATTTATTTTATCATTATTATTATTATTAAAAAAGGTGTTCAATTATTATTATTATTATTATTATTATTATTATTATTAGTTATTATTTTTATCATTATTATTAGTATTATTATTTATTCATTTATTTTTTTATTTTTTGGTCAAACCAACTATAGCCTTTTTCAGTAGTTTGTCTGTGACCCTGTCCTCCCTTCCCTTGGAGTACTGGATGTGCATTTCAAAGGCCTTAGTATCTTTAAAGCAAGCATCTTGCATTAAAGCTTCATTGATGATTTAGACATATACAACCTTTATAATTTTTTTTAGCAATCCTTTGTTGATGGCATGCACTCTAATCATCGGGTTATGTTTGGTGCATTTGAAAACATCAAAAGTCCCACGTTTAAATTCAAAATGCACAAATGAGCAGAATAGGGAGGAGAAAGAAGTGACTTCCTAGAATTTATTCCATTCAAACAAAAAAAAAAAGTTTGACACTTCCATCTTTGCTCACCCATTTTTGAAACCCTTGAGAATACCCAGCAGACTGCGAAGCTGATCTTTACCTTACAGGATCCTCCACTGGGAATCAAGGTATTGCAGAAAATGGATTTTATTCTTATATCTATGTCCACAGAGAAGTCATAAGGGACACGAGGCAAAATGTGAGGAGTGCAAGTCTCTGGCTACTACAGTGCATTTTATTTCATGTTATTAATAGATTGTCAAGCGCTGAACAACCTGACCTAGTTAAAGCCCCTTGAACGGATTGTTACAATATTCTGTGCTGACTGAGCTTTTGCTTGAGTGTACAAGTGCTGTTCACACATTTCTTTTCAACATGGCCAGAAACACTTTAAAACATCTTTCAGAGCATCTTTACATCAATAAGTGCTATGCTGCAATAAAAATGCTGCAAAACTAAATTGTTTTACTAAAAAAATGCACACTATTTTATAATTAGAACTTTTCACTGTACAACTTTTGATCATCAAAATGGTTGTGAATTTGATCTTTTTATTGCTCTATTAATAAAGAGAATTATTACATTTCACCAGAAAAGGCCTTTAAAACACAAATGCATTTTTTTTTTTTTATTGCTTCAAGGTTTCCCATATGTTTGATGATACACATTTTGTTGGTTTTAATATATATCAAAATATTTGATCAGTATTTATTTTCTCGTGCATCAAAGTCAAACATATCTGCTTCAGCAGCAGTTAGATAAATTAAACTCTTCATTTTAATATTCACCACAAAAGTAATGATGTACTGTATAATTAAACAGACTTTCAGACAATAATAACTGCATTGACAACTACAACTGAAGATGTTTTGGAACCAAGATGGCTGACCAAGCAAAGTAACATTAGCAAACACAGTAATGACTATATTTTAGTCAGTTGTAACAGTATTTGGAACATATAGTGTGTTTATTGATCCTAACTTATCCTCTGAGTGCCAACTGAATGGGCAAGCACTTTGTTTATAAATGTATCCTATTAGAAATAGATGTGTATTTTAGTAAAATACTTTATGAACCTCCACACACCTTTCAATGGAAGTTTTAGTGGGGAATTTTTTTTATTAAACTTACTGTCACAATAATTAATTACCCAGAGTGAAAAGACTGAATATGAACACACAAAGGCAAGTTCAGTGCTTTTATTCACAGTGAATAAATAACAGGAAGTTATCAGGAACACCGGGGAGCAAGGAGAAGGATCAGCACTGAACTTCAGAAGGAATGTATTAATTATATTGTCTTTTGGTTCTTACTGGTCAGTGAATGATGTTTGAAGTATCACAGGATCCAATACTCCTGTGAGAGCAATGGTAAATCAGCATGGTAAGTAGTCACTGGTGGGAGAGTGGTTGGAGGTTAAGGAAGACAGCCGAGGAGGCCACGGTGAGGTTTCCAGAATTATACAAGGAGTCCAAGAACAGGTAGGCCTCAGGTGGTTCAATGGACAAAGCAAAGGGTACAGATAAGTGAACTTAGGTCATTAGAAATATAATTGGCTAGAAGCACAAACCTTTGGCAAGGTAATGCTCCAGTGTCAAAGATAAGTCATCTACTCCTTTTTATACCTTGGATGTCTTATCAAGGAAATTGTCTCAGGTGTGGTCGTCTGACGACGTCTAGTGACCTCAGGAAAGAAGTGACTGGAACTCCCACACTTATCTCTTCAACTGATTACCATTTGGTCAACTCACTTCAAACTGGTTGCCACAGCAAACTGACCTTATGGAACACAAAAATTAGAAACTCTTTTACAAATATTGTTCTAAAATGTATTGTGGCTGCACTAGACTTCTCTATAAAACCAGTGCTTTAAGTGGAAAAAAATAAGTGCCGGTACCCTCCCTAAAGTCATAATAATATGCATACCTGCAAACTCAGAAGGGATGAAAAAGGTGACAAACGTTGCGCCAACCCCCCCCCCGAAAGATTTTGTAATTTTTTAACATGCTTCAGGTAAAAGTCATTTACTAACCTAATTTAATGAGGACATAAATAGGAAAGATTGTGTCAACCAAAAAATTAACAACCAACAACAGCAGCAAGTCAAATACAGCAGAACATTTTGCTAACAATGCGCTGCTCCGAGTCAACAGATGCATTTAAAAACTTAAGACTTATCTCTTCAGACAGGCTTTTGGTTAATTTTGTACATTGATTTTAGAGTTTGTTATGTTTTACCTTTCTGTATAGTACTTCTGTGATTTTATGATTTTATTTTTCCTTTTGTAAAGCACTATGACTCTCATGTCTGTGAAATGTGCTATATAAATAAAACTTACTTACTAACAGTAAAAACTAGTTTCTTAAATATGCTGGTGAAGATGTTTTGCCAGAAATTTTGAATAAAGTAGATGCCATTTCCTGCATTCTTGTGTATTTTAACAAGTTGTTAAACATCTATGTTTACCTACATGTAAACATGATTCACTAACTATTTTAGAGACATCTAACAAAATAAAGTCAGGTCCTGTGGACAGATTAAAAAATTGTTTAAATTATTATTGATCATGAATCAGGATATTTTAGAGACACCTCATTCAACTAGTTCATATAGACATCATCCTGTTTTTAAATTCACTCCTGTGGTAATTAAATTAATGTGATACTTTATCTCAGTGGCTTTAGGGGTGCAATTGACTGTTATTTTGTTAATTTTTATTTAGTTTTATTTGTAACACAACATGCCATTTTACTAAACAATGGTTACACTCCACTGCATGTATAAAAATATTAACTTTACCCACACGTTGGAGGAGTTACTTCCGCTTCCCTCGCGCTCTGTCGCGCTGCAGAGTTTGTTTTTGTTTTTTTACAGAGTTCGCTGTCGTCTCCTCCCCCTGTCTATCCTGAGGTTGTGATTGGCCAAAATGACGCGCTCCACCAAAGATGTTTTATTGTTGTGAAGATGCATTACTCTTTCTTGAAATCCAGTCGGGGGAAATGATGCATTCTAATCTGCCACGGGTCTTTCAAGTGGAGAAGACGAAAATAAGTTCCGGAACGCACCTTACGCTTAAAAAAAGTCCCGGTACTGTCAGGGGTAAATTTTAGAAGTGGCGGAACTGAGTACCGGTGAGTTCCGGCCCACTTAAAGCACTGTATAAAACCATATTTGAAGCATCATTTTAAGCTTATTATAGAAAACCAACACGCAAAACCTCAGATATAACTCGGATTTTTAGCAACAATTTGTTGTAGTAGTAGTAGTAGCTTAAATTGATTACAAAAACATTTGTGTGCTAGTAGATCTCACAGGATGTTCAGATTTTGTGTGAAATCTGTTATGATTTCAAAGCAAACCCAGTTGGTAACAAGACCCAGAACGACACAAGACTCAAAAGTACAAAAATAACAGTGTTTATCATATACAGTGATAATGTTCAATGTGCAAAGTGGTTCCTCTGGAATCCCTGAAGGAGGAAGCAGAATGTCAGAAAGGACTGGCCAAGGGATTGTTGTGGATGTAGATCTCAGTTTTTTGTTTGTTCTTACAGGAGAGGAATGGAGATGAGTCCCATGAAACATCCAAGGATTCCAACAGTGATTTCCAGAGAGAGGACAAGGCAGGCGAGTGGCTGGAGGGCAAGACTCGATGAACGAGGAACAGGACCCAAGGACAGACGAGATGACTGCAGGCACATAAGAACAAGGTAAGTATCTCTTATACTAAACACAAGACTGGCTGAAGCATAATTACCATAACTAGGAATCAATGCTCCAGCGAAGAGTAGGACTTGACTGTAGCCTTAAGTATGGTTGGAGCTCGTCAGGAGGATGACCGTCAGCTGAGGGTGATTGGCAGCCATCTTGGAGCTGCAGCAAGTGCCACTCTTAAGCCGGGTTCCCACCCAACGCGTCTTGAGCATCGAAAACGCTCCCAACGCGCGGTGTTGGCTGCTTGTCAACAGATGTCTGTTCACACCGAACGTGTCTGAAGACGCGCCGTGGGAGGAGCGTCTTGGTCCTTTTCCGGTCAGGTTGGTTTTGTTTTTTGTACACCGGGCAGATAAAATCAGCTGTTCGTGAGCCTCGTTACTACTTGAGTGCATTTTCTACGAGCCGAACTACAGCTCCGAAAGTCTTTGTTGAGATTAAAATGTTTATTTTTTTATGTTTGGGGTGATCGTACGCTCGAGCGGACAACAGCAACTGTAAAAATGCCAAGTTTCTTACCGGAGGCTGGTTTCTTAATGGAGGCTCGTTGGGCTAAGTTTAAAAAGTCAAAAAAAAAAAAGTCCCGTCGTCGTTGCGTCATCACATAGCAGAGTCTCTCCCGATTGGTTGCTGCGACGCGGCGAGCAGCCGAAGTAGGTCAAAGTTCGATTTGTTGAAGTCGGGTAGCCGCTGCTTTGGACGCTCCGCATGCGCGGAAAAGAACTGCCGTACACAGCCACATTGCTCGATCTGCTCAAAACGCGTCGCGTCACGCTTCACCGCTCCAAGATGCTCGGCCACATAGACTTTGCATGTACAGTAAACTGGCTGCTTCGGCCGCTCAAAACGCGTTTGGTGTGTAGCAGGCATTACAAAATCGTGGATATCAGTATTCTCAAGTTTAAACATGTGGCATCAAAGGCTGCCAGTGATCTGCAATTCCTTAAGGATTGTTAGGCCTTTCATTATTTTCCTTTACAGATTGCTAAAGTAGGGGTTTCTTATATGTTTTTACATGTAACTTTTGTTTGTTGTTTGAAATTTAGGAGTTAATTTAAATTGATTTAATTTATGAAATCTATTGACTAATAAATGTCAGCAAAAATACTTAGATTATCCATTATTATTATTATTATTATTATTATTATTATTATTATTATTATTATTATTATTATTATTATTATTATTATTATTATTATTATTATTATTATTATCTTTTGGTAAGTTAGGCAAATTAGCCAATGTTTAGTTAGAGCTAAGTTCTCTGATAGCTGTAACATAAAAAAATAAAATAAAATAAACATGTTATTGCACATAGTTAAAAATTCACTGTGTCAATATAACAAATCTACTTGAGATGTTATGTTCTGACACATGTTGGTTAAAATTACTGGATTCAGTGCACTTGCTACACTGCAATATAGTAGCAGCATACTAATACTGGGACCATCTGTCATAAGGATATTTCTGTCTCTGCAGATAAAACCCACCCAGACCCTGCATATAAAGCTGTCACCACCACACCTAACAATGCTGTTAGGAAAGCAGGGTATTTTGTACAAATATGCCTTTAGGCAGAAAATACTAACCTTTTTCAGATTCAGATGTTGACAACAAAAAAAAGGAATTGTCAACGTATATCAACATGATGAATTGAGTTTTTTTATTTATAGAGGAACAGCTGGTTGGTGTGAACGTGGTAGTCAGAATGCTGCTTCTCTCTCAGTTGAAACAAATGGGTTCAGAAGTAACACATTTTTCCAAGTAAATATATTTAACACTTTAATCAGTCAGTCAGCAGGCAGCACGGTGGATCAGCTGGTAGAAGAGCTGTCATTTCTAACCTGAACCCTGTGCCCGGCCCCACCCAACCCAGATTTGGACTAAGCCGGGCCATAACAATGTGCCTAATGTGTATGCCGGGTCGTTGTCAAACTTTTATTTTTTTGTGTCAGGGACTCACGCGGCCAATGATCCAATATATTCCAACATGGCTTGCCATTCTACACCTTCTACAATGGTCATTTGACCACGCGCTGACCAGCCGGTTGAAAGAGGTAAAAAGTTCAGTTAAGCTTCAGATGGACTACTGCCAGCAACTCATCAGCCCAAATGGACGTTCATTCAGCTGCAGCACTCAGCGTTTGTGTGCAGCCGACGACCCAAACAGGTGAGATCACAAAATATCCGACATGTCAGAGCAGGGTCCAATGCAGGCAGAAGCAGTGGAAGTATTTAATGTGCCTTGATAGATCCTCAACTTCAATCTTCTGCCCCTTCAGCCACACACATCCGCCAACAGTTAATAATCGTCAGTGGTAAAAGCAGTCAAAGTTTAATTAAAATATCTTTTTTTTTTCTAGTTTGGACCTGTAATTACTATTAATTTATTGGATCAGGTGGGATTCAGAGATGATTGCTATGGGCTGGGGTCGGTTCGGATTATTTGGACCCGAGTGCAACTCTAGTTGGTAGAGCTGCTCTCTCTCAGCGATAAAGTTGCTGGTTCAAATCCTGACCTGGGACCTTTCCAGGAGGAGCTTGCATGTTCTTTCTGTGCATGCATGGGTTTTCTCTAGCCGTTTTCACACTGCACGGCCCTCAACGGCCCGGCCCGCCCCCCGCCTTCTAACCCGGGTTCGTCATGTTCGCATTTGCCTTTTCCGCCCGGGGTCCGCCCTCGTTTTGGAACCCGCCAAGACGTGGTTCTGATCGGGCCGGGCTCCCGGGCCCAGTTTGACGTCATGTACTGCTCATCATTTGATTCGTTGTTTGCAGCAGGGGCGGGACTCGTTCTAACAACAACCTCAGCGCGAGCTGAATTTCATTAAAATTTAACTACAGAAACCCCTAAAAAAATTGTTAGCTGAATTAGTTTTTCTGAGTTTAATTTTTGTTAATAACTGATTACAAATCAGCTTATGTTAGAACGTAAATAACACGAAGCGCGCACCCATACAGAGCATTTCCGCCTTTCAGCGCGAGCTGAATTTCATTAAAATATAACTAATATTCTCTAACTCTTGCCCGTAGCCAGGATTTTAAAATATAACTAATATTCTCTAACTCCTGCGCGTAACCAGGATGTTACGTGGGGCAAATCCTTTATAGTAAAAGTGGACTCCTGAAAAAAGACAATATGCCTTTGTAGCTGAGTGGTTAAAGCATCCGCCTTCCACTCTAAATTTTATCTAGACTCGGGTTTGCGTCCCACCTGGTTCAAAATATTTTACGTTTGTCTTTTATTGGAGAAAATAAAAAGGAGTTTGTGTTATGCCTGTGGTTAACACAAACTCATTCTTTTTTTTATCCAATAAAAGACAAACGTAAAATAACTTGAACCAGGTGGGACGCAAACCCAAGTCTAGATCAAATTTAGAGTGGAAGGTGGACGCTCTAACCACTCAGCTACGGAGGCATATTGGTTTTTTCAGGAGTCCACGTTTACTATAAAGGATTCGTCCCACGTAACATCCTGGTTACGCGCAGGAGTTAGAGAATATTAGTTATATTTTAAAATCCTGGCTACGGGCAAGAGTTAGAGAATATTAGTTATATTTTAATGAAATTCAGCTCGCGCTGAAAGGCGGAAATGCTCTGTATGGGTGCGCGCTTCGTGTTATTTACGTTCTAACATAAGCTGATTTGTATTTAGTTATTAACAAAAATTAAACTCAGAAACACTAATATATATATTCAGCTAACAAATATTTTTTAGCGGCGTCTCCTCTCTTAAAACGCTGTAACCGTGCACACAAGAACTTCCCACCCACTTCAAGAGAACGCCCCACCCACTTCTAGGCAGCTCTCCGGACAATGCGTAATGAGCGGGGGCGGGCCAGGCCGGGCTCTGGGCCAACCAGGGACGAGCTGGGCTGGGGAGGGCCATGCAGTGCGAAAACGGCTTTTGGGTACTCCAGTTTCCTCTCAGATATCAAAAACATGTATGTTAGGCTGACTCGTAACTAAATTGTCCCTAGGTGTGTGTGAGTGAATGGTTGTTTATCTCGTTTGTCTCTATGTGTCCCTGTAATGGACTAGAGATCTGTCCAGGGTGTCTCTCACACAGTGATAGCTGGACATGGGCACCAGTGACTCCATGACCCAAAAAGGAAGAAGCGGGTAAAAGATAATATATGGAAGATGGATGGATTTTCATCATGCTGGTGAAGATTCTCAGTCACCATTCAAATGTGTATTTTTTATCTACATGCCTAACACTGATTTAACCTTTTGGCCAACAAATAAAAAAATAAATAAAGAAAGAACTGGTGGCCTTATCAACCTGTTTTCTCAAATCAATAGGCTACAAATATGATCAGATCAGTTATCGCTCAGTGAGTACTTTCAGCTACCACCACCTTACATTTTAGCTCAGTACCTAATACAGTTTCAGCTCTAGCAGTGTTTGTGTTTGCCAAGGTTGCACCGCTTTGGTAGTCATCCTGAATGTGGTTAACAGCTGTGAATTCCCATTCAGTGATCACATTTGAAACGTTTCATTTATCTTATCCACTCATTTATGAGATGCCTCTATAGCACAACACACAGACACTGGCAAAAACTTTAATGATAAATGAAAGAGAAACAAACAGATGTTCATAGAGGCATTTCAGATGGATGCTTGTTATCCTGGTGTTTAAGAATCCTAATAACCCTAAATGGGAAACAAGGAATCAAGTTCTCTTTTTATCCAACTACACACACAGTATATCCCACCTGTTAAAAGCCAATGCCAGCATGAGATGCAGAAACATCAACACTTGAGCACACATACACATGCAAACACACCATCCTGGCCATGATGCCCCTGTTCACAACCCACACAAGGAGAAAATATACACAAGGTGTCACTTGCCAAAAGAATCTCAGCAGGAGGTGATAGTGCACTGGATGACTAAGGCAGGGAAGGAAAATGAAACCTTGAAGTGGGCATAAGCGAAAAAATAAAATAAACTTTAGTTGACATTTTTTGTTGGTGTCTGTTTTGTTGAGTCAACTTAAGTGTGGTGTTTATTTTATTTTATTTATTTATTATTTTACACATTTTACGCATTACCTAACACTTCTACATCCCAGTAGTCTTGTCTTATTTTTATTTATTTTGTTTATTTTTTGTGCAAGCTCTTTCACATCTGAGAAGTTACACAATACAGTATGTATTTTGTTCAATATAAAAAAAATGCAAACAATACAGAGACAAATGTAACTTTGAAAAGCCCCTTCCACCCTATAACCTCCCACTAACCCTGACTGACTCACTGCTGAGAGCTGGTCACGACTCACTGCTCCTTATTTAACTTTTCACCTTTCATAAGATTTGTAAATTGTATGTTCAATTCTGGGAACAGCTTTGTTGACAACATGTTGACCTTAAAAAAAATAAAAAAATAAAACAGGTTTACAGTATTTATTTAAACTAAAATTGCTTGGTTTTCATTTTTATATATTTTTGATTGATTATTAGCTGTATATTGACAAATATGGTACAAAAACGTGCATAACAAGCCAATATTCACAGATTTTAACCCAAAAACAAAACCCCAGACAGCAGATAAACCCACCAAATAACATTTGCGCAAAGTAGAGGTGGTAGTAATAACAATTAATAAAATAAATTAAAATCAGTCACAATTCTACAATGCAATAATTAATAAAATAAAATAAATCACAATTATACAATGCTATTTTAGATAGACCCATGTCCATAAACTATATAAGGTAAAATTAAGTAAACTACAAAGAAAAAAAAAAAAAAGGTATGGGGGGGGGGGGGGAGCTACTCAACGACAGTTGTAGAAGATTTCTCATAAACTGTTAAGAAGGGGTACCAAACTTTATAAAATTTATTTTCAGAACCCCGGAGAGTAAATGTTATCTTTTCTAAGTCCATACATAACATAATATCCCTGATCCAATGTGAATGTGACGGGGGAGCTGGATCTTTCCACTTTAATAAAATGGCTCTCCTGGCAAGTAAAGATAAAAATGAAAGCATTCTTTGTTTAAAGCGTGGTATGTCTAGTTCTGGGGCCACTCCAAAGACGGCGGAGATGGGCTTTGGCTCAATCTCACATTGCAAAACTTCAGATATAGTGTGGAAAACTGATTTCCAGAAGTTAGCCAGGGTAGGACAAGACCAAAACATATGGATTAGTGTAGCAGGTGCACTCCTACACCTGTCACACGTTGGATCCACGTTTGGGTAAATGCGCGCCAATTTAACTTTAGAATAGTGTACCCGATGGACAACTTTAAATTGCAGGAGTGCATGACGAGCACACATTGAAGTTGAATGCACCTGATCCAGAATAGAGTCCCACACCTCGTCAGAGAGGGGGGATTGAAGGTCTTGTTCCCAGACTGTTTTAATAGCAGTCAGAGATGGACAATTCAATCTGAAGATAAGACTATAAAGTTGAGACAACACACCTTTGGAAGTGGGATTGATTGACAGAAATGCATCAAGAGGGTTATCTGGAGGTTTATAGGGAAATTGTGGTGTCATACTTTTCACATAATGCCTGACCTGAAGAAATCTGAAAAAATTTGAGGATGCAATTCCAAACTTTTCTGTTAGTTCAGAGAAGCTGGAAAAGCATCCATTTGAATATAAATCTGCAAAGCATTTAACTCCTTTTTCATGCCAAACTCGAAATCCAGCTGATGGAGCAAACAGGTGATTACCTGCAACAGGACTTAAAAGTGAAAAAGCCTGGAGACCAAGAGTTTTTCTGAATTGAGACCAGATTTTAAGAGACTGTTTAACCACTGGGCCACCAAATGGAACTGAACAGGTCAGAGGAAAAGGCGAACCTAAAAGTGAAGGCAGAGAAATTCCAGTACCTCCAGTATGAACCTCCATGGACACCCAGACTGGAGGTGAAGGATCCAAATGAAAGTACTGCCAGTGAAGTAGTCCTCGAATGTTAGCTGCCCAATAGTAGTTTTGAAAGTTGGGCAAGGCCATTCCACCTGACTGTTTAGGTCTTTGAAGGAAGGCTTTTCTTAACCTGGGATGTTTACCATTCCAAATAAAAGAAATAATTAATGTGTCCAGAGTTTTGAAGAATGATTTAGGAATCAGAACAGGGAGGCATTGGAAAAAATACAAATATTTAGGAAGCAGCATCATTTTCACAGAATTAATTCTACCCACCAGGGACAGTAACAATGGGGACCATTTAGACAAGAGTTGTTTTGACTGATCAAGTAAAGGAAGAAAATTAGTTTTGAATAGGTTTTGATATTTTCTAGTGACACATATGCCAAGATATTTAAAATGTTCAGTCACTTTCCTAAGGGGAAAACTGCCATAATCAAGTTTTATAGCCTCATTGTTAATTAAAAATAATTCGCTTTTATCCAAATTTATTTTATACCCGGACAATTTTCCAAAATTATCCAGCACCTGGAGTATTGCAGGTAATGACTTAAGTGGGTAAGAAACATACAAAAGCAAATCGTCAGCATAAAGTGAGACCTTGTGGTCAGTGCCAGCTCTACGGATTCCCTTTATCTCCCTGCTGCCACGGATCAGCACAGCGAGTGGTTCAAATTGCTTGGTTTTGAAGCAAAAAGCGTAATGCACATTTATATCTGGGGACAATGGGCCTCATGCAAGAACTGTTCGTACGCACAGATTTGTTTTAAACTGTGCGTACGAGCGATTTAGGATCATTTGTGGCATCCAACAATGTTTTCGTATCCTAAGATTTTTTTCAGATACGAACAAAATTTACGTGTGGTCCAGACCTGTCGTATATTTTAAGAGAAGTCGGTCTGCTGTCATCCAGATGGATTTCCTTCACTAATAACTCATATTTCGTTATTTAGAAAATATTCTGAGTTTAAAATAAATTAAATGCAACAACACAAATTGGTTAAATTAAAATAAAGCGTCTTCAACCCCCCCCCGTGCCCCACGTCGACCACCGTGCGCGTGGCGCCGGCCTTGACAGCCAGCTTTGGAGGATCGTGTGTCCAATCATCATATTATCGATAAATGAGCTGGAAACGCTCTGTGAACTCTGTGGAAGTCTCAGGCCCAGAGCAGCAGCCGCCGATCGCTCCGCTGCGTCCCACCACGCCGGCCGACACCACCAGCTCACCGCATGATCCGGTGACCATCCAGCCGCTAACATGCTAACACGAAGAAACGGCTGTGCGACCTCGGATGCTGCTGGAACACCAAGCTAATATGCTAATGCAGAGAAAGGGCTTCACCAGCTCCCAGTAAGTTATTAACTATTTTTCCTTTCATTATGGCTCCAAATGTATGGAGCTAACACAGGCCTTCCTGTAAACAGTTTGGACTGCGTGAAGCAGCTGGAAGCTGCAGAGCTCGGACGTGCAACGAGCTAACATACTAAAAGGCTTCACCAGCTTCCAGTAAGAAATTAACTATTTTTTTCCCTTCATTATGGCTCCAAATCTACTGTATGTGTTTTTTGATAATTATGTAGGGTACTGTGTTAGGATAGGCGAAGTGCTTGGTAACTGTACAGTACCGTACATGTACGTGTATAAGTGGCGGCTAGTGTACTTACAGCGATTTTTGACATGCGAATGGCCGTAAGAACGGAACTATTTCGTAACTCGGGGAGTACCTGTATACCTAAAGTGGGAGGGAGGAGAGCGTAACACAAGATGGGAAATTACATGCAAGAAGCAACCCCTCCACCCCCCCCCCCAAAAAAAAGGATAAGGAAATGCCTAATAAAAAAGGTAATTTAAAACAAATAAATAAGCATTCCAACTATACAGTCCATATAGACAGCTCTGCGTATGTCTAAACCACATCAATGGGGTGATGTCACTGATGCTGTAGAGACATGGCGAGTGTCTTTGTGACACAGTCCTCAGAATTGACAGGCAGGCAAGGAGAGCAGGAGTTTAAAACAAAAATAATGTATTTTAAACAACAAAAACAAAAGGCTGGCAATGCAGCAAAATCTTTACAAGAGCGGCCATGAGGCAAAACAGGAACGAGACGGAATGGATCATCAGATTCACAGGAACAAGACAGACAGAGGAGGACCGGGTCCTCTGTGGTGGAAAGAACAATGATCAGACTGTTTAGTGGTGGAGAGGAGACGTTTAAATAAGGCATAGGAAGAGTGGGAAATAAGTACACCTGGGCAGGTAGCTGATTAGGGACAGGTGTGAATGATTAATTAAGAGGCTGAAGAGGCAGGCTGAGGAGTGAGAGGAGAATAATCACTTGTTTTATTTTGATCTTTGCTTTGTTACACTTTGTAGCACTTTGAGATTGTTATTAATGAAAAGTGCATTATAAATTGAATTCATTATTATTATTATTATTATTATTATTATTATTATTATTATTATTATTATTATTATTATTATTATTATTATTATTATTATTATTATTATTAATAACAGCTCTAGAAACACTGAGTCAGTCATAAGGATCAGGATAAATAAAATAAAAAAAACCAGAAAAGGAAAATAAAGACAAAAATGCAAAGAAAACAGACAAGGGATAGACCATGTCACTTTGCTCCATTTGGAGACTAGGTAGATGGGCTTTGGCCCACTTGTAAGCTAGGCGAACAGCATTGACAATGCCCTCGGAGACCTAGTGAGCCAGGGCAACCACCCCCTCAGAGACTTGGTGACTGGTGATTATCCCCTCGAAAATGTGAATGAGAAGAATATTTGACCCTCTTAGAGACCTGAGTGGGAGGTGTCATTGCCTCAAAGAACTGGAACAGGTGAGTGTGGGCAGGGCCAATGCACAGCCCTCCATCCATTATATTTACCCGCTTCTTCCTTTTTGGGTCACAGGGTTCCTACCTGGTGCCCATGTCCAGCCATCACTGTGTGAGAGGCGGGGTACACCCTGGACAGGTCGCAAGTCTATCACAGGGCCACATAGAGACAAACAAGACAAACAACCTTTCACTCTCTCACTCCCACCTAAGGACAATTTTGAGTTACCAATCAGCCTAACATGCATGTTTTTAGCCTGTGGAAGGAAAATGAAGTACCTGGGGAAACCATGTTTTTAGCCTGTGGAAGGAAAATGAAGTACCTGGGGAAACCAACGCATACACAGAGAGAACATGCAAACTTCACCCAGAAAGATCCCCCTGACCGTGATTTGAACTGCTAACCTTTTTGCTGAGAGGCGGCAGCTCTATCAAGTGTGCCACTGTTCTGCCCACCAATGCACAAATAAGCTAAATCTAACTTAAGGAGATATCAAATAAACAATTCATAATACACATATTGTGACAAGTACTTTGTATGTTGTGCACAAACTCAAATTAATTAACTTCTTTGATCTAACTGCACTTTGTATCAGTTTGCCAAATGCGATGTTCGATTTCTGTAAATTGAGCAACTATGTATATTATCGTCAGCCTTTTTGAACGTATTTTTCAACAAACTTGTAATAATGTAAAACTCAATGTTACTTGAAATTTTCTTTAGAATGTGTGAAACATATATGTATTACAAGTAAAACCTTATCTGAATATTTTAACTTGATAAAATTATGTAGGAGTTGTGGTTTTGTCATTGGTGTTGTGTAATGTCTATGTTCCCCTTGATCCTCTGTTTCTCTTTAATAATAACAAAATAATAATAATAATAATAATAATAATAATAATAATAATAATAATAATAATAATAATAATAATAATAATAATAATAATAATAATAATGATGTTTAATTTGGTAGTGCCTTTCAAGACACCCAAGGACACTTCACAACATTAAAAACATAAAATAAAACAATATAAAATTGCTATAAAAACACTAAACCAAGAAGAAAATAACAATAAATTAAAGTTAGAATGGCTAACTTGAACAGATGAGTTTTGATTCAAGATTCAAGATTCAAGATTCAAGAGCTTTTATTAACATTGCACCAGTTGTCACTAATACAGCGTGATTATGTATGCACAGTCATCCTGAAGATGGGGTGAGTGTGTAAAGCTGCTGCTTATTCAGAACACATGACATGTTCTTCAGCGCGGCCTCTCTCATCCGTTTCGGGATTAAGGTCAAAGGTGTGAAAAAAAGGAAAGTACCATGAGGGTCACAGCGTTGGTATTAAAAAAAATGTATCACATTTTGTCTGCCAAGACACCGCATGACACAGTAAAAACTATACCGATAAGCACATTTAGACAGTTACATGTTGCATGTTGAGACTGAGGCAGGGAGGTTTCTGTCCATGAGACATTCCAGATAGCGACAGTCTGACCAGCCGGCCTCCGATAACGCTCATAGAAAAGTTCTCCGGGGGGGGGGGTAGCAGACAAGACAAGAGAGCAGCTGTTTTGTCCACAGTAAAGCACATCTCAGGAGAAATTAGATATCCAGCCTTTTTCAAGGCTGTTTCCAAGGGAGTCAGATAAGAATTGACAAATATTTTCACTTCAGGCTCACATTGTAATTTCTGTAGCCTTCAGTCTGTAAGGGCGACTCTGTTCCAAGTGATCCAATTCGGGACTTTTTCCACTGATCCAAGCTCTGACCTCAGATGTTGACCAGTACAGCGTCCAGAGTCCCAATCCGAGGGTGATCTGTTCACCCTCTGGATAAGCTCGCAAACAGCTGATTTCTCGAGGTCACCGCGCAGACCAGACGTCGGGTGCTCCAGGTATTAAGTCCTGCTGAGGTCTCCCTCTTTTGCGATAGGCCAGTGCTCCACAAACGCCAAAAAGCAAAGTGCTGCCATCATAATCCAATATAATCCAGATTCTTTACCACCACAGAGCATAGCACAGAGAGCTGTGCTGTGTGAGAGCGAGACGCACACCATCCACACCCACAGGAATCCATGGCGTATCCTCTTCGTCACTCTGTGAGGGTGGACTGGCTCCCCTTGTGCCGTTTCTTCTGTAGAAATCTTGTTCGTAGAATCGAATGCCCAAACCTCCAATCCATCTTAATTTGCGTTCGAGGTGCTTAGCTGAGGAGCTGCAGGCAGCAGGGGGGGGGGAGGACGGGAGAGGGAAGGACTAGCGACTGCCTCCGTCGAGAGCCAAGGCTGAAATGAGTTGTGATTTGAAGGTCAGAAGTGGGTCAATATTACAGATGTCCGTGGGAAGAGTGTTTCAGAGTTGGGGAGCAGAGTGAGAAAAGGCTCTGTGTCCCTTAGTGCTGAGGCAAATGAGAGGCACATTTAGGTGGATAGAATAGGAATAATGACATGGATGGAGTATTTATAGGGTTTGTGTTTCTTTAATATCTAGCATCATTTTCTGTCGTGTTCATGTCTTATATCCTCTGTCTCTTTCTCTGGCATCTGTGATTACTTACATGTGCCTTCCCTTAGTATAAATGGTGTTTCCTGTATTTAAGTCTGTGTCTCTGTGTTAGTCCTTGTCCTGGCATTGCCTACTGTTCACTGGTGATAACCCATCTGTGTTCACTGGTGATGACCCATCTGTGTCCACTGGTGATGACCTGTCTGTATTGTGAGTACCCCACTGATCATTATATATTTGTTTTGCCTGCCCTGTCAGCTCGTTGTGTTGTTAATCAAGGAGTCGGAGCTGTGAGTGATTCAGCTACTATTGCATACAATTTTGGCTTATTTCTTTGTAATGATTGACTGAGACATTTTGTGTTGGCTAAATTTGATCAGCTGTGGCTCACATTTAGAATTGAATACACTCTATTCATCAGTGGTAGATGTACATCTAATTATATATATATATATTTCTTTCATAAATATATTCTGGTGTTAGTGGACAAATCCTCCCATACAAAGCCACAGGCTAATAAATGCATGTATTGTTGCAGGGATAATGATAACGTCCCTTTCTGTCAGTGAGTACAGTATTTTAAACTAGTGAGGTCATATGCTAAATAATAAAGAGTTGAAACAATAAGTGATGTTATTTGAAACAAGTGCATCTCCTCTCCCACCCCAATTTGAATACAAGCAATGCCAAAAGTATTAACACAAAATATTAAACAAGTAGCTTTTGTACTTTGCTATTACACCTAAAGTCTATGTGTAGCTGCCGAGACTGGTCCAACACATTTCAGCACATCCACAAACACATAGAGTCGAGACGCACAAGATATCTTAGCTAATGACTGGGAGCTCACAAATCGTGTAAAAAAAAATTCAGTCGCCTTACACATTAATGAAGTAATGCTGCACAGAGTTCAAGTTTTATTATTCTATCCACGGACAAGCAGCATTTGTTTTAACCTTGCAAATATTTGTGAAGTGAGAAAAAATGTGCAAAAATAACCCAACTATAAAAGCACTTACCCATGGTGTTGCTCTTGTTGACCAGCTACAGTATTGTCAGTGGTAGATAATATAAGATTATGTTCTCTTCCCAGCACACTAAAATCCATAAAGGACTTTTCAACACACTCTACTAAAGCATCCAATCAAAAGAGTTCATCAGCATCATTGTAAAAACTGTCAGATTGTAATAATAATAATAATAATAAAATGTTCAAATGAATCCCTAATTAGATGCAACAAGCACAATCAAAAAAAGTTATTTATTGATCCATATTTTTGTGTTGATCAGTTTGTCTTGTGTGAACATTTGTACTGCTGACAGAAAATATCAAGTTAAAAGGATACTTGAAATCCCTTCAAGATGTTTGATAAGAATAAACTTAATTAGCACATAAAAATAAATTGCTCAGATGGCATGATTGAAGCTGTATTCAGGTGGAATATGGCATTCAAAAAATACCACACAGTGCAATAACTTGTTTGTTTGATCTGAGAAAGATCTAAGGACAAACGTGTGGATGGATGTGTGCAAAACATTTCATACACTACACAGTGATAGTATGTTTCATTTTTTAAACTAAAGTGGTCTATATGAACAAGAAACAAGTGTTTGAATCAGTCTCTCATTATTTTTTCATTCCTTTATTTAATAGTTTGATTGAAGATGCAAGAAATGTGATACTTTCTACACTCTTTAATACACCTATTATTTAAATGGAGCACCAGCTCAGTTTTTTGACCAATAACAGGTTAATTATTTATCAAACATTTAATAGTAAGATCCTGGTCACTGAAGTAGAAATTGTTAATGACATCAAACTGTATATTGTAACAAATTAATATTGACTCAAATGATGTGAATGAATTTGTCTTTGACATTTTTTCTACAAAAGACAATAAAAACATAGAAGATGTACATTAATGATACACACATGAAACACAAATTACGAAGAATAGAAATTGTACAAACTAGTTTGAAAAAGTGGTTAAGTATATGCTTCGACTTGATGTGTAACTATCTAAGATTAAGCAATAACTATTAATCAAGGATTAACTATTATATCTGAAACAAAAATAAATTATCTGTAAATAATTTATTTTGTTTTATACACACAAACATTTAAAGTTTGCCTAGTTGATAAAATGTTTACTGTGGAGTTTGGATGAAATAAGTTGTTTAATTTGACCGGATTGTAAATTTCATTTGCACTTCAAGCAAGGACGTTATATTTATCAAAATGCATCAACTTACAATGTGTAACCAGACCCAGTATTGCAATGATTTCATCACCAGCTTGGCTCCTTAACAAGCCGGTGCTGCAGGCCAAAGATCTCTCATTTTTCTGAGAGGCTTGTTGACTGATTAGACCAGGATACGTCAAGAGGAGATGACAAGCCAGACCAAGATGCAATGCACTGCTCAAGGTAGTTAAGTTTACAGTGTTGCCAGATAGAGTTGAGGTTTTCCAGTCCAAAAATCTGTTAAAAACCGCCACATCACTCAAAAACCTGTCCAATCAATGTATTGTTATATTTACTGTTTTAACGTGAACACACATCAATACAAGCCAAGGTAATTTAATACTATGGGGCAAAATGCAGCAATCCAACAAAATCTGCCCCGAGTTGTTCTCCATAAATAACTCTGACCCAGCTATCACAGCAGCGTCAGATCCAGTGAGTGTCACGTGACACTTCACATGGCATCTGTTTTTTTTTTTCATTCAACTTTTATTTAAACAGGTTAGTCCCATTGAGTCACGAGGACTAATTTACAAGAGAGCTGACTGAGGGGTTACAGCTGTCGTCCTCCAATGCAAGAGATGGGGGTTTGAATCCACCACCAGCAGTCACATGCCGAAGTGCACCTGGGCAAAACTCTAAACCCCTCATTGCCTCTGATGTGTGCCATCATTGTATGAATGTGATAAAGCTCTGATTAGTCGCTTTAGAATGATTTGTTCAATTAGCTCTGTAGAGATTTAGTAGTGTTGTATGAATGGGTAAATGAAGACACAGATTGTATTGTTGAGTGCTTTAAGTGTCTTGATGATATAAAGGTGCTGTATAAGTACAGTCCATTTACTATTTATCACATACGTTTGCAGATGGATTCATAAAAAACACATACACTGCTCTATTTTCGCATTTAGAAGACAATGGGCCTCATGCACGAACCGTTCGTACGCACAGATTTGTTCTTAAACTGTGCGTACGAGTGATTTAGGATCATTTGTGGCATTCAACAATGTTTTCGTATCCTAAGATTTTTTTCAGATATGAACAAAATTTACGTGTGTTTCGGACCTGTCATATAATTTACGAGTAGTCGGTCTGCTGTTATCCAGACGGTTTTCCTTCACTAATAACTTATATTTCGTTATTTAGAAAATATTCTGAGTTTTAAAAAAATTAAATGCAACAACACAAATGGCTCACCACCTGTGGGAGGGGCCAAAGGGGTCGGGTGCATTGTGGAATGGGTGGTGGCCGAGGGCGGGGACCCTGGCGGTCTGATCCTCGGCTACAGAAGCTGGCCATTGGGACATGGAATGTCACCTCTCTGGTGGGGAAGGAGCCTGAGCTAGTGTGTGAGGTTGAGAGGTTCCGGCTAGAAATAGTCGGACTCACCTCAACGCATGGCTCTGGCTCTGGAACCAGTTTCCTTGAGAGGGGTTGGACACTCTTCCACTCTGGAGTTGCCCCTGGTGAGAGGCGCCGAGCAGGAGTGGGCATACTTGTTGCCCCCCATCTTGGTGCCTGTACGTTGGGGTTCACCCCGGTGAACGAGAGGGTAGCCTCCCTTCGCCTACGTGTGGGGGGACGGGCTCTGACTGTTGTTTGTGCCTATGCGCCAAACGGCAGCGCAGATTACCCACCCTTTTTGGAGTCCTTGGAGGGGGTATTGGAGGGTGCGCCTCCTGGGGACTCCCTTGTTCTGCTGGGGGACTTCAACGCTCACGTGGGCAATGACAGTGAGACCTGGAGGGGTGTGGTTGGGAGGAACGGCCCCCCTGATCTGAACCCGAGTGGTGTTCTGTTGTTGGACTTCTGTGCTCGTCATGGATTGTCCATAACGAACACCATGTTCAGGCATAAGGGTGTCCATATGTGCTCTTGGCACCAGGACACCCTAGGTCGTAGTTCAATGATCGACTTTGTTGTCGTCTCATCTGATCTGCGGCCGCATGTCCTGGACACTCGGGTGAAGAGAGGGGCGGAGCTGTCAACTGACCACTACCTGGTGGTGAGTTGGCTCCGATGGTGGGGGAGGATGCCGGTCAGACCTGGCAGACCCAAACGTATTGTGAGGGTCTGCTGGGAACGTCTGGCAGAGTCTCCCGTAAGACGGAGCTTTAACTCCCACCTCCGGGAGAGCTTTGAACACGTTCCGAGGGAGGCGGGGGACATTGAGCCCGAGTGGGCCATGTTTCGCGCCTCTATTGTCGAGGCAGCTTATCGGAGTTGTGGCCGCAAGGTTGTTGGTGCCTGTCGTGGTGGCAACCCTCGAACCCGGTGGTGGACACCGGCGGTGAGGGATGCTGTCAAGCTGAAGAAGGAGTCCTATTGGGCCTTTTTGGCCTGTGGGACCCCGGAAGCAGCAGATAGGTACCGGCAGTCCAAGCGGCATGCGGCTCGGGTGGTTGCTGAGGCAAAAACTCGGGCGTGGGAGGAGTTCGGAGAGGCCATGGAGAATGACTTCCGTACGGCTTCGAGGCGATTCTGGTCCACCATCCGGCGTCTCAGGGGGGGAAAGCGGTACGCGACCAACACCATTTATGGTGGGGATGGCGTGCTGTTGACCTCAACTCGGGATGTTGTGAGTCGGTGGGCGGAATACTTCGAAGACCTCCTCAATCCTACTGGCACGTCTTCCACTGAGGAAGCGGAGCCTGGGGACTTTGGGTCGGGCTCTCCAATCTCTGGTGCTGAGGTCGCCGAGGTGGTTAAAAAGCTCCGCGGTGGCAAGGCTCCGGGGGTGGATGAGATTCGTCCTGAGTTCCTTAGGGCTCTGGATGTTGTGGGGTTGTGTTGGCTTACGCGACTCTGCAATATCGCGTGGACATCGGGGGCAGTTCCCTTGGATTGGCAGACTGGGGTGGTGGTTCCCCTATTCAAAAAGGGGGACCGTAGGGTGTGTTCCAACTATAGGGGGATCACACTCTTAAGCCTCCCTGGTAAGGTCTATTCAGGGGTTCTGGGGCCTCATGTATCAACCATGCGTGCGCACAAAAACATTGCGCACGTCACTTTCCACGCAAAGTGGCGTATGTATCAAATCTGATATGAACGGGAATATCTGCGCTTCCACGTACAAATCCACGGCTGCTCCCCTGCTTGCGTACGCACGTTTCTGTGGTTATTGTTCCTTTGGCGACACTTACAGGTGATCTGTGAAACTGTGTCCATGATATGAAAACAATCATAAATCCCACCAAACACACATGATTAACGATTATTACATCCACATGGACGCAATTAGATGAGTGGATATAAAAGCATGCGCCAGATAGTGGCAACAATATTGACAACAATGAGATGTAATTTCTTTAAATAAGAAGTTAACCAAGCTGTATTAACACGCCTACGTTTAGGTCAGTGGGTAAAGCGCTTGCCTTTAGTTCCAAAGGTCGTGAGATCGACTCCCGCATGGTACAACGTTTTTCTTTTTCTTTTCGTTCCAGATTGAAATACACATGAAAACTATTTACAAAACAATAAATCGTCTGCTTCCTTTCATTTCATGTATTGTTCTATTTCTTGTTGTTTCATTCAATAGTTTTCCTGTGGTCTTTAAATCCGGAATGAAAAAAAAAAACATTGTACCAAGCGGGAGTCGATCTCACGACCTTTGGGACGAAGGGCGGGCGCGTTCGCCACTAAGCTATACAGGCATGTTAGATCAGCTTGGTCAACTTCTTATTTAAAAGTGGATGGTTTGTTTTGCACTGTGCGTGCCGAATGAAGCCTTTTTCCGTGCTTCTCTGCCTCACTCAGAAGTGATTTCTGTTCACAGTCCGTGAAGTTCCTCTTTTTTCCACGTTCCGACATGATTTGCAATGGAGCAGAGACGACATTCCTGTCGTGCATGGCATATTTGAATGACTTTGCATATTCATACGGAGGCGTGTCAAGGGCGGAGTCGGCCACTCTCTCATGTGCGCTGAATTCCACGTTGATTGTGTTGTACATAAGGAATGTGCGTGGATTCCGGTGTACGCACAGTTTGATAAATCTGGATTTTTTTGTGCGTGGACACTTTTCTGGATTTGTCCGTACGTGACTTTTCAGTAAGAAATCTACGCAAGTCTTTGTACATGAGGCCCCTGGAGAGGAGGGTCCGTCGGATAGTCGAACCTCGGATTCAGGAGGAGCAGTGTGGTTTTCGTCCTGGTCGTGGAACACTGGACCAGCTCTACACCCTCAACAGGGTCCTGGAGGGTGCGTGGGAGTTTGCCCAACCAGTTTACATGTGCTTTGTGGACTTGGAAAAGGCATTCGACCGCGTCCCTCGGGGGGTTCTGTGGGGGTACTCCGGGAGTATGGGGTACCAGGCCCTTTGATATGGGCTGTTAGGTCCCTGTACGACCGGTGTCAGAGCTTGGTCCGCATCGCTGGCAGTAAGTCAGGCTCGTTTCCGGTGAGAGTTGGACTCCGCCAAGGTTGCCCTTTGTCACCGATTCTGTTTATAACTTTTATGGACAGAATTTCTAGGCGCAGCCAAGGTGTTGAGAGGATCCGTTTTGGTGGCCTTAGAATCGCTTCTCTGTTTTTTGCAGATGATGTGGTCCTATTGGCTTCATCAGCTCGTGATCTACAGCTTTCGCTGGAGCGGTTTGCAGCTGAATGTGATGCGGCCGGGATGAGGATCAGTTCCTCCAAATCCGAGGCCATGGTCTTGAGCCGGAAAAGGGTAGCGTGCCCTCTCCGGGTCGGGGAGGAGGTCCTTACCCAAGTGGAGGAGTTTAAGTATCTCGGGATCTTGTTCACGAATGAGGGAAAACTGGAGCGTGAGATCGATAGGCGGATAGGTGCAGCGTCCGCAGTGAAGCGGGCGCTGTACCGGTCTGTCGTGGTGAAGAGAGAGCTGAGTCAAAAGGCAAAGCTCTCAATTTACCGATCGATCTACGTTCCCACCCTCATCTATGGTCATGAGCTTTGGGTTATGACCGAAAGAACAAGATCTCGGATACAAGCGGCTGAAATGAGTTTTCTCCGCAGGGTGGCTGGACTCTCCCTTAGAGATAGGGTGAGAAGCTCGGTCATCCGGGAGGGACTCGGAGTAGAGCCGCTGCTTCTCCACATCGAGAGGAGCCAGTTGAGGTGGCTCGGGCATCTGGTTAGGATGCCTCCTGGACGCCTCCCTGGTGAGGTGTTCCGGGCATGTCCCACCGGGAGGAGACCCAGAGGAAGACCCAGGATACGCTGGAGGGACTATGTTTCTCGGCTGGCCTGGGAACGCCTTGGGATTCCCCCAGAGGAGCTGCTCCAAGTGGCTGGGGAGAGGGAAGTCTGGGCCTCCCTACTTAGGCTGCTACCCCCGCGACCCGACCCCGGATAAGCGGAAGAAAATGGATGGATGGATGGA